>PVJX010028876.1:0-23476 GCA_004027295.1 Dolichotis patagonum | reverse complement strand
TCACTGCCTGCTAAGACAAATGTCACCAGACTGGGTCTGATAAGGTTCTAAAATATGAGATGAGGGATTTAACCTGTTCTAAACATAGCATTTTGCAGGCTGGCTGACCTTCGTCAGAAGTAAAGAATTTTGGGGATGTATCAGTAAGAGGAAAGTGTTTATCAGGCAGAAGTTTCAGTACACATTTAAGAGAGGAGCATGGACCATCAAGAGAGAGACAGATATGGCCATTTGCTTCTGACACTATCTCTGTTGCTGGTTTTATTGCTTTTGCCATTGCGGCACTGTTTAACTATTAATTGGTTTTCTCTTTATAACACTATCCATTATTCCCTTTGTGTTATTAACACTATTGTAGCTCACTTCTGGAGAACTGGGTGCTGGGTCAATTACATTTCAGCCTCCTCTCCTAAATAAGTGGAGGTGGTTGGATTTTGGCATAGAAGCAAAGGCCTATAATTAGCCATGGCCTGAGTACATTACTGAACGGCAGACACTAATGAAAAAGATCTCTTCCATTCCAGCAACAAAGTCTTCACTAAAGTCAGCCCATGCATCTTAGGATTAATTAGTTAATTAAGTTTTAAAAATACATGAGAGAACAAGGCAATAAAATTATTCCCTAAATTCCTAACTCTTCCATAGATGATGTATAGAATATTGATCAGAAGGAAATCAAAACTCAAATAGCTAAATTATATGAAATGAAAAAGAGGCAAAAATAATAACTAGGTGCTTGGGAAGCACAAAATGATACAACTAACTAGATAGTGAACTTAATCATGAAAACAATCAGTGAGCTTATAGAAGGAACTAATAAAGAGATAGGTGAACTGAAAATATATTATACAGAACATAAACGACCAGTTTAGCAAAGAATTAGTCTATGAAAATGTTCCAAACAAAAATCTAGAAAATTAAAAATTCTAACAAAAGTATGGGCAGAAGAAAGGATTAGGGTGAGAACAGTGTCAGAAAGTAGGATTGCTGAAAGAGACTAGTTATTCAGTAACATTTTAAAACAACAAGAAAACAAAAATGTGATTGAAGACCTTCGAAAGGAGTCAGAGGAGACTAATCTAAGATTAACTGAAATTAGTGGAAAACCCCAAAATGGTCCAAATGGCATAAAAAGACTATTTGCAAAAATAATGGCAGAAAACTTTTCTATTATGTAGCAAGAACCTAACATACAGTTAAATAAACTCTATAGAATCAAAGTAGCCACAGTCAGAAAACCTCTGGATGACACATAGTGCTCAAAAGTCCAGAAGGCCAGCACAAGGACCCAATCTTAAAAGCTGTCGATGCTCTTGATTCTGCCTCCCAGAATCCTCTTTTTGAGCGTGCGATGCTTTTCCCTGTAGAAGACTTTCACTTCTTTATTTAGGTTAATTTCTAGGTATTTAATTTTTTTCTGTGAATTATCTTCTCAATTTCATTTTTGTGAGTTCATTATCTGGGTACAGGAAAACTTCTGATTTTTATGTGCTAACATTTCATTACCTGTCATGCTACTGAATTTTGTTACTAATTTCAGGGGTTATTTGGTGAAAAATTTTAGAGTCTTCTATGTATAGGATCATGTCATCTGAAATAATGATAACTTGACTTCTTTATATGCATACCTCCTTTATTTATTTATCTCTCTTGTCTGCTTGGTCTGGCTAATGTTTTGATTACTATCTTGAACAGGAGGGAACAGCTTTGGCTCATTCTCAATTTTAGAAGTAAAACTTTCAACTTTTCTCTATTAATATGATATTGGCCATTTTTGCTCATGAATGGATTTGGTTACATTTAGATAGGATTATTGTATACTTATTTTATTAAGGGGTTTAAAAACATGAATAGATGTTGAATATTGTCAAAGACTTTTTCTGCATCTATGGAGATGACCATGTGATTTATTTTCTCACTTCTATTTATGTGATGTATCATATTTATTGATTTTTATATGTTGAATCATACTTGTATCCCAGGGATTGAGTCCACTTGTTCATGATGTATGATTTTTTTGGTGATTTGCTGCATTCTCTTTGCCAGTATCTTGTTGAGGATTTTGGCTCTATGTTTCTTCAAGAGATCAGTGTGTGCCCCTCTTTTTTGGTGTGCCCCTTGCTGTTTTGGGATTCAAGGAAATACT
Organism: Dolichotis patagonum; assembly: GCA_004027295.1. NCBI lineage: Eukaryota > Metazoa > Chordata > Mammalia > Rodentia > Caviidae > Dolichotis > Dolichotis patagonum. The sequence goes on along the minus strand of PVJX010028876.1, from coordinate 21,330 downwards.
AACTTCCAGGAAGACTTTAAGAGTACCACAAGGGTCTTAGAATAGCAAAAGCAAACCTAGGCATCAAGATCAAGCAGAAGACATCACAATTGTGAAATTAAAATTGTGCTACCAATCTGCAGTGGTAAAAACAGCATGGTATTGATTTTAATTAAGAAAAAACACATGGAACAAAATAGAGAATATAGAAACAACTATGGACCCATTCAGGTACCTGATGATATTGATTACTTTTCCTGTCTTTTTTTTTGGAGACAGTTTCACTATGCAGTTCAGGCTGGCCTTGAACTCATTGTGTAGCCCAGGCTGTCCTTGAACTCACAGCAATCCTCCTGCCTCAACCACCTGGGTGTTGGGATTATGGGTGTGCTTCACCAGCCCAACCACTTTTGTCTTGTTGATGAGACAAAGTATCTGACACTCAAAATGAGGGAAGGAAAAGTTTATTTAGCTCACAGGTTGTGGAGGTTCAGTCTTCAGTGTGTGTAGCACTCACACCATTACTGTACCCTCCTCTTACATAGGCTGAAGATGTTTACAAAGTAAGGATCCTGGCTTCCTGCTGAATCACTTAGTTAAACTTCTGACCTTCTCAAATTCACACAATGGGAAATATCCTAGAAAGGTAAGGGCTTGTCCCTTACACCCCAGGATACAGAGCTGCTGAGTTACTTTGTTAAACTTCTAGACTTCTCAAATTAATAAAATGTATCAACCATTACAATCCACCCTTTATCAATTTGGCAACCAGATGCATTTCTTTAAATCGATCTCCACATAGAAAGATATGCTTATTCTTATTTCACAGCTTGGAACATTATAACACAGGTTTAACAATCCTTAAGAACCAGCATTAAGTCTATCAACATTATACTCTATTAAAGTTATAGCATTCACCCCTAGCCCTCCAAAGACTTGGGCATATTCCTTTATGCAAAAGGCATTTAGTCCACAGCTAAAGACAGAGAAAGGGGGTGGGGGAGGAAGTTCATGAAAGTAGAAAATAAGTGTTTTAGGTGCTGCAAATAAGTGAAAGTAACAAGGCGTAAGATCATCACCTTCTACAAAATATAATTTACAAAAAATTTAGAGACAGAGAATGGTAAAAATCAGATTGCATAATAAAAGTATTTTTCTATGAAAAGAAATGCTGTAGAGAAAAGCTAAAAACAATAATATTGTAGCAAATGTTCATTTCTAATTCTTAATTGCTTACTCTGAATTTTCTTTCATGAATATGATATTCACAGCAAGACATTAATGATATTGTATTTCATGAAAAACAGAGAACTTTGTTCTGATCCTAATAAAAAGAGAAATTATAGAAAAATTAATTTAAGCTGCATGCTAAAATTTCATTGTCATACGTAGATGTGTGTTAAAGGAATAAGACTTTCTTTAAAAATACAAGTTAACCTATGCTCAACTATAGCAGAGAAAGAGATATCTTGATAGCTATTGTTAATGTCCGGTTGTCTTATTGTAAGGTGCTGTGTTGCTTATGTTGTTCTATTCTGATCTGCTTTGCTCTGCCCTCTTTTGTTTTATTCTCTTTAAAATAAAAAAAAAATACAAGTTAACACTATTTGTCTTCATTTGTGAGGTCAGGAGTTGAATTCGTGGTCTCTGATATGTCTTTGTATTGTTTCTTAAGCTACACAGTAATGTTTTAAATAAAATCTTGTCATTTTTGTTAGTATTTTGCTGCAATTTCATTTTTTCATATAAAAATATAGGTTACATTTTGAGTAAGTTTTCAATGTGTTATCTCCATTCAACTCCAGTTCATTCTTTTTTATAACATATGAGGTAAGGTTAAAGCGCACTGGATGTGCATTTACACAAAATTCACTCTTATTTCTTTGGGGGAAATGTAAGGGATTTATTGGGTCTTAAATTTGCAAAGATCTCAGTTCCCTAAGAAAACAGCAGTGGCAGATAAATTGGGTTTTCTATTCTGAAATTCCCCATAGGTTCCTTCTATAAGACGTGGAGTAGAAAGTTTGCCTAGAGAATTTCTTGGCTAATGTGCCTATTTCTAGATTGTCCATATGTATGAAAATTTGCTATAAACTATAGAATACAAGAAATTAAAAGACTATTTATGACTTTAACTTTATATTTGAATTTTTATTAGTTCAAACATGTGTTAAAATACAAGAATTAGAGTTATGGAAAAAGACAAAAAGTGAAATGATTTAAACATGGACATTTACTTAAAATATCTCTAAAAACATCACTTTTGTGCAACATATCAGTTATTTTTTAACTTCTATTAAAGAGCTAGTGTAAATACCTTTAAAACTATTCATGTCTCAGCGGTATCAGGTATAAAATAATAAATATTATCTATTTCTCTGTTATTGTTAGGTACGGAGAGAGATAACCTCATGGATTTTAAATGAGTATGGGATTACATTTTAAACAATTGCAGTACTAATCAGTAGTAAATTGAATTCTGAACTTTGTTCAGTTGTGTCTCAATGCCACATTCTAAAGGAAATCAGTTCCTTGACTAGAGAAGGAGTAGAGATAACCAAAATATCACATTAATGATTGCTTATTAAATGACTGGTCTCTCCCTTACGCCTTTTTCTGTATTTAGAAGATCTTCTGGGCTTTAAGAACATGGTGCTTTTTTAGTGGACCTAGAGCCATAGGCCACTTAGTATAATGCTGAACGATTAGTATCAAATGAGAAGTGCCACTTTATTTTGAATTATTTCCTTTAAAAGGTAAAATAGTATGATATAAAAAGTATAACAGGTATTGATAGTAGCAATAAAACTGGATTCTCACCTGAGTGTAGATGTTAAGAGTTATTATCTTAAGGGTCGAGGATTTAGCTCAGCAGCACAAGTGTCTGCTTGGCAAGCGCAAGGTCGTGAGTTCGATCCCCATCCCTGTACGGAAAAAAAAAAAAAGAGTTATCCTAGCAGGGCATCGTGGCCCATGCCTGTAATCCAGCACTCCACCAGGTTGAAGCAGAAGGATCACAAGTCCCAGCCCAGCCTGGCTAACTTAGTGATTTAGACCTTGTCTCTAAAAGGAATGGGTGTGAAGCTAGCTCAGAGTTAATCCCAGGTACAGAAAGAAAGAGAGAAAGAAAGAAAAAGAAAGAAAGAAAAAAGAAAGGAAAGAGGAAAAAGGAAGGAAAGAAGGAAAAAATGGGGGAAAGAGACAGCCTATTTAATTTCCCATGTATTTAACTGCTTTATGCTGTTCCTCCCCAAAGCTCCATTTTCTGCACAATATATCTTTGCTTCTGGTAGTATAGTTGCAATTTTTCTGCTAGAAGCAAGCAGCTTCTTCTCGTTGTCAGCCACAAAATTACAAACTGATTTTCCTGTTTTTCCTTGAAAGTTATTTTATCATTAACATCCATAAAATCCTGCACTTTGTACTCTCTAAAATGCTCTTAGCTCAAAATTTTAATGCCAATTCCCCACCACACTTATGATGTTTCCACTGAGTCCTACTCTCAATATTATCTCCTATAATTACCAAAATCTAAAGTTAACAGTGAGTGTAGCCATTGTGATCTCCACTTCTATATACAACCAGCAGCCTTTATTCCAGTTTTTCTATATTTTGGGCATAATGTGAGCATGCATGTATTTCAGAACAACTGTATATTTTTAAAATTTGCATGGTAAATCACTAACTGCTTTTAAAACCATCAGGTACTTTTCAACTTTTCTTTTTATATTTTTGGTATCCTGACTCTACCTAAATGTCTTACTACCTAAAAGTTCTATAACGCTGTGTGATGGTTCTATGTTTACTGGGAACACATTACAATTATATTTGGTGTGGTTTAATTAAAATTGATTTTGATAGATTTATCACGTAAATATGTTTCAGTTCTTTGGTCTTTATCATGGACTTTGGAAAAACAGTCAAGCCAAAGAAAATTATAACCCGAATAAACACAAATGGGAGTCTAAAACATTTTTTGTTCCATCAACATTTGTGATCTTGTTTAACATATCAAGTTGATTTAATAAAGTGGGCTTAGAATGTATATCACATTTTAAAACTTTGAAAGTTCTTATCAACCTTTAATTAGCTTATCAACCTTAATTAGCTTGTTGCATTATCCATATGACAGCCCATAAAGCTCAGCGCAATCACTTTGAAGCTTCTTGTCACCTTCTGCAGACAAAGTAAATGAGTAAGGGTAGAATTCTCCTTCTGATTATCAGATCTATGTTTACAATTTAATTCTGAAGAGCTTAAGCAATGCCTACCATTTATGTGGACTCAGGACACTACTGGATGAGCAGATTTTTTAAAAAAGGAAAAGATTTTTATGGTATTTCCTGGGTCTGTTGCTGTCCTTAATTACTCTTTTGTATTAAGTACCTGACTTCATAGAGTGTTGCTAAGATGTGATCTTATATGAGTATAAGAATATATAATCAGAGCATGGATTTTTCCTATAAAAAAGTGTCATAATAGGCTTTGTGTCTGAACCCTGAGTTACTACACAAAGGCAAATTACAATGGAGGACTCGAGAATTAGCATAAGGGCTCTGTCTGTCAGGTCTGATGTGAGGATGGCACTGTTTTGCTCAGAAAACGTTGAGTTTTTGCAAAGAGTAAATTTTTATGGACAAAAACTTCCTTTTTATCCATAGCTTACAAAAATGTATAACCCAAGACTTGAGATTCTTCCAGTGCTTACAGCACAAACATGCTTTGTTAAATTAAGAAGGGTGGGGGCTGGGGATTTAGCTCAGCAGCATAAGCGCCTGCCTTGCAAGCGTGCACTCCTGAGTTTGATACTTGATACCGATAAAAAAAAATTTTAAAAAAATTAAGCAGAGAGAAATTGATTTACAAGACTTTTTGTGAGACCAAGTGGTTTTCTTTACATCGCTGATTTTTTGGATGGCCCATAATTTCAGCATTTATTTGAATGTTTCTTTTTGAGAAATATTGCAATCATGTTTCAATCAATGTAATGGTTAAAAATAAGCATCAAATATTGAAGTAGTCTACATGAAATAAGTACATACATGCTGGTTTGAAATATCTTCTTCTAGTAATCTAATTACATTAAGGACTCCTAAAACAAATTTATTATGTCAATTATTTTCTTTTTCTTTTTTAAAATTAAATTTGGCATAATAATCTAGAAGATATGTAAATAAAGACCCTAAATAGAAATATCTACTGAAAGGAAAAATCAGTAATTCAGTCAAAGTTTATTTCTCAAAATATTCTCTAAAATCAAATGTATGAACCAGCTTCCATATCAAATTCGCAGTTTACACAAAGCACAGAGAAAAAATAACATGCTAAAAACACAAGATAGATGTAATTAGGAAAAGTCCAGACTGAAATTACAAAACAAAAGACTCAATGTTGTTTTTTACATTTTTAAAAAAATCCATGCATCTTTTCAATGCAATAATTACATTCATTTTGGGGAATTTATACATGCATATATCATGCCTTGATCATTTTCAAGTCTTTTATCCCTCCTTCTCTTCTCTCTTTCCCGAGTGCCTTCCCCATCTGACTCAGAGTCTTTAACAAATATATCACAGAGGAATGGTAAAGGAGGCAGAGAGAGAGAGAGAAAGAGAAACCTATAAATTAATGAGACTTAACACTAATTATAATGTGCCGACTTTAGTTTGATTCTGATTCAGAGAAATGAACTGATCATTGCGTATGTGTGTCTGTGTGAAGGAAATGCATATTAAATGAAATATTAAACATTTTTAGAAATTTGAAAACATTAAAGTCATTCACTGTTTTGTGTGCCAATGATACTGTGTTTATTCTGTTTAAACTCGGCTTTTTAGAAATATGCAATAAAGCTTCTACTGATTAAATATAATACCTTAGAGTAAGGAAAATGAGTAGGAGATTCAAACAAATCAATTTGTCATGAGTTTTAACTATTACAGTGGAGTTGTGAGTGGTTGTCAATTTGTTATACTATTCAGTTTGTATAGATGCCAACTGTGGCATATATATAACACTCACATATATTTTATGAAATGAAAATGTCATATGATGATGTTGTTTACTTTAAAATTATTATGTTCTTAGAAAAATCTCTACAAAAGAGAAAAGATGAAGCGAAAATATACAAATCCTCCCCTCTCATCCTTTCTTCATTTTTCCCAGGTCATCTCGAGGACAAGGTATTCATTGGCCAAAGGTATAAATATATCCACTGCAAGAAATGCATTGTTTATACAAAAATCTCAAGCCATATAAATTATATTGGAGAGAAAAAACAAGAAAGAATGTACAATGATCTTTAGCTTCACCCAGCAAGACAGAGTATTTCATGGTTCTGTCAAGGAAGTAATCACAATGTATAATGTCTGCAATATCAAATGTGGTATTTTGAAAATAGTTTTAAAAACATGCGTGATGTACATGGAATCAGTTCCTGTTGAATTTCGTATTTCACAAGATTTGGCTTTGGCTCTTTGTTTAATCTTTGGCGCATCTAAATTCCCAGAGTGCCTACAGTGGAATGTTCATGAACTTGACAAAATTTCTTGCATGTATTTCTCCCAAAGCAAGGTATACATGATAAAAGTTAGGTTTCATTTCTTTCTTTCTGTGTTAGACACACCTCCTTGTTTATTTTTATAACTTTTCAAGAGCACAGTTCCAATTGTTACAGTATTTTATATATGGGGAAACTAACATGTTCATATTCTCACTTGGAAATGGTCGATGATTAACACATGATTTAAAAGAATTTGGGAACTACTTGAAGCATAAATAAAAATATTGGTGCATTTAAAGTGATCTCATTTTGTGTTTTAGTCATGAACAATATTTTTTGTTTTTTTGAAAAATAGTAAATCAGAATTTCTAAAAAAATCATAGGAGATTAACAATAGTTAATATGCTGCATACTGCCATCTTTAAAGTAGTTACTCAGAGTACGAGATATGAGCATATTAGCATGAACCTTGTTTTCCAGTGGAATAAGAGACTCTATTCTAATACTATAGCTAGCTTGTATTTTTCTCCCTTTCCTCTTCTAGTTCCTTTTTCCTTTTATGCAATTTCTTCCCATTTCACAATTTCTATCATACACTCAAGACTTTATTTACTCTTTCAGTTTCTCACACCAAGGGCACAGTAGATGTTTACACATGTAACTCTGACTTATTTCACTTATAAGTATGGTCTCAAGTTGCATTCTTTTACCTATAAAAGAATCAAGTTTATGCTTCTTTATGGCTGAGTAATGTTCAATTGTATAAAAATACCACATCATTTTATCTGTTCCTCAGTTCATGGGAATTTGGATTGTTTCCAAGATTTAGTTGTTAACAAATTGTGTCTCTATAGAAATGGATGGATATATATTGCTATGGTATGATGTTTTTAATTCTTCTGCAAAAATACGCAGAATGGAAATAATTGGGTCAAATGAGACCCCTAATCTCAGCCTTTTGTGGAATCTCCATGCTGATTCCCACTGTGGTTGCACCAGTTTGTACTCTCATCAACAGTGAACAAGGGTTCCTTTATCACCACAACCCCTCCAGCATTTGTTATTTGTTGATTTCTTGATGAGAGCCACTCTTTTTGGAGTGAATTGGAATCTCAGTGGTGTTTTAATTTGCATATCTAAATGACCAATGATGTTTAACATTTTTTTCATAAAGCCACTGTGATAAAACCAGCCTGGTATTGGCAAAAAATAGACCTGAGGATCAGTGAAACAGATTACAAAATGCAGATACAACTCCAAACACACTCAGCCATTTTATCTTTGACAAATGGATCAAGCATGTTCAAAGGAAGAAAGACAGCCTTTTTAACAAATGGTTAACTCACCATTTGGAAAAACTCACTTGCCATATCCCAAAGACTAAAACTACACCCATGCCTATCACCACACACTAAACTAAACTAAAGCCGAATTGAATCAAAGATTTGAATAGTAAGACAGAAACACTCAATATACTGGAAGAGAAAGTAAGGAAAAATATTGAGGGCAAAGGTGTAGGCAGAGAGTTCAAACTGCATAGGAAAACACAAACTGCATGGTAAATACTTCAAAGAATTAACAACTGGAATCTCATATTGTCAAAAAGCTTTTGTACATCAAAAAGAAAAAAAAAGAGAGAAATCACCAGCTGAGTGAAAAGACAACCCACATTGTGGAAAAGAATTTTATCCAGTTGTCACTCAGACAAAGCACTTCTATCTAGAATACATAAAGAATTTTTAAAAAAATCAGACCCTCCCCAAAATCCAAAGACCCAATTTAAAAATGGACATCTGAGATAAATACACACTTCTCAGATGAAAAAATACAAATGGTAATTAAATATGTGAAAAGTCTTCTTATACGTAGTTATGTAGAAGTTATTCAGTTGATTCAAGACACAAATTAGTAAGACTGTAAAACTACCAAAGTATTTGTAGGTTTATTTTTTAATTATCTTTTAAGAATAATTTCCAGGTAATATTTATAGAATTTTGTATGTTCTTCATATTAGAGCTTGCCATTCATGTATTGCAATACTATTTACTCGATATAAGTAATATCAGAAAGATGCAAAATAATCTTAGTTTCTCGGATGATTGTTTTCTTTTTTTTAAATGTTCTTTCTGCCAGTAAGAAAAGAATCCACTTTGTGGCCACTGATTCTCTTAATATTGTGCTTTTATAGGTCCTGGATTTCATATAGTACTTAAGAATGCCTTGCCACCAGCATACTGCCTTTCCCCACGTGTGCCTTGTTGGAGGGGTCCCTCCTGTACGCTGACCAGCCCTGTGCTGCAGCATAGACACTTAAAATAGTCACTTTGATGTTACAAAAAAAAAGAAAGAAAAACAAAAACAAAACAACAAAAAAAACAATGCCTTGCTTATTTGAAATAATCACAAGTACTGGTCCTTATTTTCTTATAATGTTCTTACATTTGGCTTTAAAACATTTGATCTTTTTAAAAAAAGTGGGTAAATAGCTACTTTTGAAAGTAGCAAAATAATATAGATGGGAGCACTGACAAGAAGAAATAATAATTTGGGAAACTCCATCTGGAGACCTGTATATCAAGATATGTCTCTAAGTGAAAACATCTTTATTGATGATTGGAGTTTATCAGGACAGCACCATGATCTGGAAAGGAAAATTACAAAAAGCTAGGGAATTGGTTTGAGAGTGCAAGGGGTCCAACATGATGTAGTGGTAGTAGCTCTCTCCACAAGATGGCATTTAGGGTTTAGTAGTTGATTGTAATTAGTATAATTGAAATTTTACAGTGTTGACACCATGAGAAGGCAAGCAGGTATAGGGATTTTGTTTGCACAAATATGTTTTAGTTTTCTACAATATTTTGTACTCTAGTATATTTTATTAGATAGAATCTTTTCTTTCTATTTTTATATTGAAATGGTTAAATTACAAATTTTAGGGATTATATTATGAAAGTAGTACATAATGACCTGTAGTATTTTCCTGTTGGCTATGTAGTATATTTGACAGGTGCCACAAACCCAAAGGTTTAGGAAGAGGAATAAATGGTATCTAATTTCCTTTGTTAAAAAAGGGAAGGAAAAAAAGAGACAAGATCACTTGGCAGTCAGAATATAAAAAAGGTAATTCTAGGCAGGAACTATACCCTCTTAACCATGGGTAGTGGTATTTATTTGATCCCAGGTACTAAATATTACTCTCTACTCTGACCCCTTCCACTATTTCTCAGTGACTAAGACTTGGAGGTGAAAACTATTTGTTACTTGGACCATACTCTTTGATCTTTGAAATCTTTGAAATCTTTGAAATTGTCTTTTTGGGGGGAGGCACATATTGAATATTTGGCTAACATAAATTACTCATGTAAGAGTTGCCTTTCTTATGCCTTGATAGCTATCTTTAGATTAACTGATAGTAATATGGAATGATATTAAATCTGTTTCTAATAGATTGGAATCTTTAATAAGAGATAACTCTGAGTCTGAAAGTGTACTCTAATGATGATTTAAGATAAGCCTCATAAAATATTGTTACTGAGCTGGACAAAATTTGGATATTATAAGGCATCATTGTTTGAACTATAATTGTTCTTTTAAGTAGCTGAACTATATTTAAGGGAAGCTAGTCTCATAGTTTGAATTTATATATGCAGAAAAAAGATTTATAAAATTTTATACATATTTCATAGTATCATTTTAATGAACAGCTTTAGAAATTGTGGACAATTGATGTTAACAACAGACTACCAAGTTTACTAACCACTCCGATCTCTAAAATGAATTCATTTTAGATAAGTCCATCTAATGCATATGTGTACAAAAATGTAATATGTATTTTGAATTAAACAGTAAAATTGCATCATTTAAACTTGGGGACATAAAGGAATGAGAGATCGAGGAACATACTGATCTTCAGAATTTTTCACTTCTTATATGAAGAAGACTGCATGTAAGAGAGTTATAAGACACTTACATATTTTTCCTAAATGTCAATGTTAATAATTCTTAAATTACAGTTAGCGAATCTCTTATTTAATGCTTATTAATTTTACTCAGAGAATCTGCATACTACATAGCATGTATCCCTAATGCTGAAATTTAAGTTCATACCCTTTTAAGGTTTCGTTGAAAAATTGAGGACCAGTTGAGTCCTGGTTATACACTCTTGTAATCCCAACACTCCAGAGGCTGAGGCAGAAGAATCTCTATGAGTTCAAGGCCAATTTGGGCTACACATGAGTTCAAAGCTAATGTGAACTACATTGCAAGACCCCATATCAAAAGAAAGAAAGAAAGAAAGAAAGAAAGAAAGAAAGAAAGAAAGAAAGAGAGAGAGAAAGAAAGAAAGAAAGAAAGAAAGAGAGAAGAAAGAGAAAGGAAGAAAGAAAGAAAGAAAGAAAGAAAGAAAGAAAGAAAGAAAGAAAGAACCAAAGAAATGAAAAGAGAACTATTGGTTGCTTTTCCTTTCAGGTCAGTCTTTTCTAGTTATACATCATTGTTTGTATCATTATTTGTCTGATACATCTCTGTATTTTCCTTATATTAATGTATTTTAAAATAAATGAACATAAAATAGTATAGTTTTGACCAAAGCCAAGAGAAATACAGCAAATATACTACTGCCTTTTAAATTAGTAGATAAGCACAAAGTGAAATTCTTTTTATAGAAGTCCCTAGACAAAAGTCTTCTCCCTCATGAAGTCCTCCTTCCATCATATGCAGAAACATCAGAAGAAGCTCATCGCTCAACCAAAGGGTGCGTTAAGCTCCCCTCTTACAAATACTCAGGTGTTTAGTTTCAATATATTTTTAATGACCTACATTTTTCCAAGTCTTGATATAAAAATAAGAAAATACAAAGAACAAGAATATATAAAAAAGAAAATAAATGGAATGTAGAGATTGAAAAATATAATAAACATAATATATAAAATTTAAAAAAAACATTGAATGTATATAAAGGAAGATTAGACTCTGCAAAAAGAAAATTTTAGATATCCAAAGGATAAAAGAGTAAAAATAATCCAAACTGAAATATAGAGATAACAAAAGATAGGGCCAGGGGTTTATCTCAGTGACCAAGTGCCTGCTTGGGAAGTAGGAGGTCATGAGGTCATAAAGTTCCATTAGCCCCAGTACCGAGAGAGAGAGAGAGAGAGAGAGAGAGAGAGAGAGAGAGAGAGAGAGAGAAAGAAAGAGAGAGAGAGAGAGAGAGAGAGAGAGAGGATAAACATGTGTGACATGTCAGTGAGCAGGTGTAAACTATCAGGAGGGTCTGCGTCGCATATAACTAAAATTCTCAAAGAAGAATGAATGACAATGGAGCAGAAAGAAATATTTTAAGAAATAATGTGAAAATATTTTCCAAATCTGACAAAAGTATAAATTCAAGAATCTAAGAATAGTAATGAATCTCAAGCAAATAAACACAAACAAACTACACTTAGGTACATATACTTGAACAAAACTGCTGAAAAAATAATTTGAAAAATCATAAAATATTCATATAGAGAAAATTTTCAGATTTATGGTCACAAAGAATAGTAAAATATTGAGTGCTGTGTAATAACATCTTTAAAGCTCTGAAAGAAAAATTACAGCTACAGATGTTAACTGAGAATTTTACACCCAATAAATTTTACTTTAAAACTTAAAGAACATATAAATATTTTTCTAGACATATAAAAGAAAAGAGAATTAGTTTCTAATGTACACAGCAGTGAATGTGGATAAAATTTCCTTAAGTGAAAAATAAATAAGAGAGCTGGCAAAAGAAGAATAAAAATTATTATTATTATTATTGCTATTATTATCATGGTTTTGGAGGTTGAGCTCAAGTCTGTAAATTGCTCAGGCTGCACTCAAATTTGCAATCTTGCCTCTGTCTCCCAGAGTACTGAAATTACATGCATGTACCACAATACCCAAATACAAACTTTGAAACCAGCCAACCTGGATTGTACTCCCTGAATCTTGTGAGCCAAATTAGATTTTTCCTGTGTAAGTTGTGGGGGACTGTCATCATGTCCAGCAATTGGAAAAATGATTAATACAATATATTCTGATGTGTAAAATTTGTTTCTGTGATGTTTATAAAACTGTACCTGTGCAAAGTCATGAAGATATTCTTTTATATTTACCTTTTATATAAAATCTTTACTGTTTCACATTTTATGTGTACATAAATTATCCATCTTGAGTCAATATTTTTCATTTACTGAGTTGACTTTTTTCTTTATATAAATATCATTATTCCAATATCATTTGTTGAAAAAAACGTTCCTTTTATCCCTTGATTATATTGACATTTGTCAACAATAAAATGACATAGAAATGTGAATTTTCCTTTCTGGCTAATTCTTCTGTTCTGTTTGATTTTTTTATTTTGTCAAGATATATACTAGCATCAAACTGCTATGTCTCCCATAGCCTTAGAGAATAGAAATTATTAAATTTAGTAAAAATTTTTTATCTTGATTCTGAATTTTCAAAACTGTTATAGTTACTTTTTACTTTAAATACTTTCTCACTTTATCATTAGTTTCTAATTTCTAAAATTGTCTGCAGTATTTTGTTTGGAATTAAATTAAATGGTACACTGCATGAAATGTGAATACCTTGACCATGCTAAGGTATCCACTGCATAAACATAATTAAGTCTTTTTAATTTATTAAACTGCAAAATATGTAATGTAGTAGTTTTCAGAAAATAAGTATTATGTACATATTGTCAAATGAATCCAAAATTATTTTTCTTTTCCATATTTGTATAATATCACATTTAATTCTTTGCTACCAGTTTATTGGCTATTAAAATCTTGCTAGTACTTGTTTTATGTACTGTTTTGAACTGTATAGCTAAACACTTTATTTCCAAACACAGACTCTTTGTACATGTGTGACATTATTGAATACAACTCATCACAGGGAGAATCATTGCTCGTTTTTGTCATCTTGATAATATATGGTGATTTGCCTATTGGCTAAAGTTACCCTTATAGTTACACAGGAGGTAATTATTCTTAGTCTTTTTATTTTTGCATAGAATAATCAGGTAAAGTGTATGATAGTTGAATGTTTTGCCTATGAAAATCCAAGTGAAAGAATAATTTTTAAATTCCTGTTTCTGTGATTTCAAAGGTCACCAATATCTAGCTAGCTAACCTACTGTATAGTTTAATTTTCCTGATTAATAGAAAAATGTTTTGAACCCTATGCTTACAAGATTTCCAACAGTTTGAGAAGCTATTTTTTTAAAGTATCATAAGAAATTCAAAATTTGAGGCAAAAATCAGCAATTTTTAACTTTTAACTGATAGTAGGCCAACACTGTACATATTTAAATTTGTTAATAACCTAAAACAGTGAATTGAGCATGGTACCTGCCTAAAAAAGTGATACACTAAATATAAAATTATCAAAGCTCATACAAGAACTATATTTCTATATTTATCATTACTCATTTTGTGTGGCATTTTAAATATGCATATATTTTTGAGCTAGGTATAGGATTGAACAAAATAACGTAAAAACAGTTCCAGGAAATAGATCTCAGTAAATATAATTTCACAGTCTATCATTGATGAAATTTTCCACCACGCTGCTTCCTTCATGCAATCTGTCTATAACAAGATAGAAATCTTCAATGAATCACATACTGCATTCTTCTTGAACACTAATGTTGGAACAATTTTGAACCATTTTCCTGTGTCTATATGGAGACTAAGAGACAGTAACATCCCAGAAAATTGCTATGAAATGCAATATATGCTAGGATAGGAAGAGTGTGAGAGAAAACTGAACCTCTATCAATGTTTTCTGGTGAATATTGCTATGATCAGAACTCTGTAGGCATAAATACATCTTTGAAAGTAAACAAAAGGGGGGAAATAACAAACAGAAAAAAATTTTAAAAGAGGAAGCAACACATACAAGAGTAAAAGTATACATTTGGGAAAGGAACTATATTTAAATGTCATTATCCCCCCCAATGTGATGTAATTAAAATTCAATATTCCTGCATTCTCTATGTGGTATTCCTGGTGTGATACTTACTTATTCATTCATTTACAATTTACAATATAATTGAAAATTGCAAAAAATTGCTATTCTTTTTATCTACTTACTATTGAAAATTATTATAATTAGAAACTGTTAATATATCCCATGAATTGGACATGTATTATATATATATAATAGTTTTACATGAAACTACTATAAAATGTATTATTTCTTTCTTAAATATCTTTTATTTCATTGCAGTAAGAACATATTTCGTGAGATCTAGTCTTTCTTTTCATAATTTTCATTTTTTACTAATACACGTTTGTAGTATACAAGGATCACAGTCCACATGGAAAGTTGTTGCATGAACTTATCAAGTCTCATTTAACTCTTTGCTCCCTACTCAGTATTTGCTATGGCCTAGAATTGCTACAATTATTGAAGATCCATTGGTAAATTAATTATTTCTAGTCAAGTAAAATTCGCTCCTATTGTCCTGAATTTTGAGGCTCATCACCACTGCCTTAATGCATCTATTACAAGTAAGATCCCTCTTTTCCTATTATTCACACAGCCTCTGGAATTTGTTTTTCAATTGAGCATTTCAGCATTCTTAAATAATTGCATATTATCTAATAAAATGTTTATTCTTCCATTTTTGTTTTTGCTTTTGGTTTTATTTTTGAAATAAGGTCTCACTAGGTAGCCCGGGCTGGCCTCCAGCTTGTGGAAATCCTCTTGCCTTAGCCTCCCAAGTGCTGGGATTAGAACATGTCCCCCCACAACTGACTGGACTATCTACTCTTACAATCTAGATTTAAAAAAAAAAAACACTAGAGATATTTAAACTATCATTTGTATATGTTTACATAGCAATACATTCTAATCACTTTCATAAATACATAATAATCACATTCATTTGGGGAATTGGTGTATGTATGACACATATATGTAAATATCATAGGTGTAACATCTTGATAATTTTTAATCCTCTTCCATCCATACTCCTCTTACCTCCTTTATGATCCCCTTCTCTGCCTCCAAAAAGCACACAGTCATGTTTCCTACTATCTATCCTTTATTTTGCTTTTTAAGTGATTTATATTTTGAGTTTCTTGTGTAAGAGAAACAATGCATCATTTAACCATTTGTGTCTGACTTATTTTACTTATTATGGTATTAGGTTCCATCTATTTTATACAGTTGATTCAAATTTATTCCCTCTATAGTTGAGTAATGTTCCATAGCATATACCAGTGTATATCACATTTTGTTTATGCTTCTATGCATCTATGTTATGTTGATGGAAATATAGGTTGTTTTCACAATTTACTGTGAATTGTGTTGCTATAAACATGGATATGTGTGTGTCATGATTTCTAAGCTATGTACATATTCATGTTTATATATGTGTATACACATTGTGTATCTGTGCAAGTGTGTGTGTTTACATCTGGCCTCTAAGGTAATCATAACACAAATATGCTAGTGATGAAAATACTGTAACCACATTTCCTTAGCAAAACGGCTGAATTCAAGGGTTGGACATGTAAATGAAAGATGATTTTGAAATACTATTTCTGAAATAATAATAAATATTAATATTAAAAATATATAAGCCATTTAAAAATAATAGAGGATTATCATTAAAGCAAGTTAAAAGATTTTCCAATAACCAACTTAGCCACAATGTCCTAGTATAATTATATATACAGTATACACTTACAAACAATAAAAAAATAGAAATTCCAGAGGTTGTGTGGATAATAAGTAAAGAGGTATCCTACTGATAATAGAATGCCTTAAGGCAGCGGTGGTGAACCTCAATATTCAGGTTTAGTTGTCCTGTTGGCACTTTTCAATAAATAAGTGGGTTTGGGGTTGCAGTTTGGGCCCCTTGGTCCCTGAAAGGTTCACCATCACTGTCTTAGGGTGACTCAAATGTACAAAACTGCTGGTGAAAAATGATCATTTTGCAACTGTGGCTACCATGATTGTGTTAGAAGCCTCATCAAAGGGGCAGTTTTGATGTTGAGAAATATATTTGCATTTCTTCCATATCTCCCCTTGTCCATGACTGGGTAGAAGGGAGAAAATCAAATTGTAATTATGTCTTAGAGAAATAGGGTGACACTTTGACTAGGCAATACAATTGTCACATTTGAAGACAACAGGCCTTCCAATGTGATATACATAGAAGGGTGTAATGTCAGTTATTCTAATATTTTGACTGGAAGTGTTATGGTTTATGTTTAGGTGTCACCCCAATAGCTTATATGGTGATAGATGGTCTCTTTCAGAGGTGGCTGGATTGAGAGTCTGTGATTGACTTATGATGCAATGCTGGGATTGAGGGTGTGTGATTAATGAATTGATCCACTGATTGGTTTAGCACTGCCCTAATCCTGGTGGTTTGGATATGATAAAAGTGGAAAAAGGACACTGTTAAGGTCTTTTATTTTTTTGCTGCCTTATGGGCACCACAAACTGCTCTCTGCAATCCCTCTCTGCCAAGCCACCCTACCTTGGAGCCAGCGTATTATGGACTAAAACCTCTTCAAATTGTGAGCTAAGCAAACCTTTCTCCCTCTAACTTTGAGTGGCAGGTTTTTTGTCTCAGCAATGAGAAAAATGACTAACACAAAAGTTAATACTTTCAATCTAATCTTGCTGACAAAAATTAGGCAAACTCCTAATGAAGAAAGTTCCATTTAAAAGAACAAAATTTGTTCTTCAAAAATGTTGATGTGGAAATGGTATAGAACACTAGGTTAAGCAGGTTAAAGAAATATGACAATTTAATCCAATTCTTGCTCCCATTTGGCCCTAGCTTGAAGTTGAAAAATAATATTAAGGACATTATTAGGTCAACGAGAGTAAAATGAATATGAACAGCAAACTAAATGAAAAGTATTTTGACTGTATTACTGTGATCAAGTGAGATAATAGCTGTGTTCTTAGATAATACAAAGTATAAGATTTAGGAGTAAAGGGTCACGATGTGTAAATTCAAATAATTTAGACAAAAAATTTAGAGGACAGCATTAGCAAATGACAAAGCAAATTTTTAAGTATTCAAATTTTATCAATACAAAAGAAAGAGTATCTTAACAATACTTAAATCTTGGTGAAAAGTTTATAGATAGTCTTCATTTTATTTTCTTTTTAAAATTTTATAAATTTTGAATTATTACCTTATAAATATTTTTTAAGTAAAGGCATATAACATTGTCCTGAATGTGAGTAATGAATATTGTTGAAAGTGTCTATTTGTCATATAACAGCATATAAATAAAGCACAAATAAAATTACTTTCCTTTTGGGTGCTTCAAAACAACTGATGAAAAATGGTTCCAAAATTGATCCACAGCAGCAAACAACTAGAAAACTATTAAAAAAACATAAAGGAAAGAGGGAGACATAAGTACATCACAAACATTTTCATATAGTTACAGTTTAAGGCTACTCATAATGTGACAGACAATGAGAAAGGCAGAACATACATATACGGTTAAAAGAGACCTACTGTGTGAAAGACTGCATTTTAAATTGAAAAGCACCTAAAGTGATGAAGCACCATACAATATTCATCCATTATGCATGAATAATGGATATTTAATTTGAAAAACTCCCAAGAGGTTCCTTGCCTGTCCTTGAAAATAGTATTATTGACCTTTATATTGACCTTAAAATTAAGCATGAAAAAGAATTTGAGAATTGATTATAGTAAAACAAGGTAAGAATTCAATACTTTTTTACTGGCAGGTGGTTGTAGCTGCATGCCTGTCAAAATAATAGAGACAGAAACACAGTGAATAGATATTTTCTAGGATAATGGGTAGTTGTAATATGAAAATAATTAAAAAGTACTTACCATGAATAATCATGAAAGACAGTCATTAATCATGGTAGAACATAATTATCCTGATAGCTAATCTATATAGTCCTAGGTAGATATGTTAGAATATCAATTTATCTCAGTGTACACGAACAAGTATAATATTTAGTTTAGGAAGTGGCCTTTCAATGGGGCAAGTTGTTTCCTATTGGAGTATTTTAATTAGAAATACAGTTGACTGTCTGTCCTTATCCATTGGGAGATATAGTAGAGCTAGCATATTTTAGCCTTTCTGATCTCTGGAGATTTTTCATGTAGTTACTTGAAAAAATTTCTTTTCATAGCTAAAGGCTGAATCATGATAATTGAAAGAAGTGAATTTGATTCAAGTGTCATCCCAGTGAGGATTGAAATCAACACTTTCAAAATGCAAGGAAATTCAAATGCATTTTCCTTTTGTTCCTAATATGAGGAAGAGTAGGTAGCTTACCTGAAATAGCAACTGTTATGATTTAATATTATCAATGGCTAGCCATGAGCATTATACTGCTAAACAAATTACCAGTTACATTCAATTTTAACTTATCACTAATAACAGCTTTTTACTTCAAGAATCAGTACTGAATTGTATAAGTGATTTTTTTCTCTTTTCTCAAAATTACCAAATATATACACGAAATGACAAACATAGGCTATAGTTTTAGGTTTATCCATTACTTCCTATTTTCCTTCACCCCTACTTACTTGCAATGTGTACTGACAGTGGAAAGTATATTACAGCTGTAAGATAATGTTCAGGAAATTGGAAAAGGATTGGTAAGAATTAACCCTCCACTAATACTTAAGGAGTAATGGGTTCATTATTCAAAACATTTTTTTAATTGTGATTTTAGATTATAATTTTGATGGTTTCCTATTTGGAGGAAGATTACAGATTGAGAACCTCAGTGACTGTGTCCAGAAAGTAACATAATTGACATAAGTTTGGCTGGGGCTTAAATGAGTATAGTTCTTCTCTAAAAGAAGGAAACATAAGCACTAGCCTTATGTATTTGCCTTAAGCCCTTTTTTCCATTACCAAATGAAATGGAATAAAAACACAAACACACAGTTTGTGAATTTCGATGGACTTGCTCTGTTATCCAAATTAGCTTTCTTCATTTTCTTTGATTTTATATTTTGGATGTGCTCTCAGGGCCACTAGAAACTCTTGTCAGCCTTGTTTGAATGTATTGTTCTTCACTTGGCTCACATACTGTTTACAGCAAGGGATCTCATTTTAGGGATGTTTGTGAAGCAAATTGTAAATTTCAACAGTGTTCACTAGCCTGCCCTAATTACAGAGCTTCCTAAAACTGACTGGAGGTTTTGGCTTGTTCTAATCTAGATGCATCCTGAGGTGGTCTTTGCACTCTAATATAAAAACATTTTTAATGAGAAAAATTTAGGTAGCTGACATAGTCATTATATGTCAGTTATGCAGTGTGATAAAAATACTAAGGAGATGACAATTTTATGATTCCTCTCCTTTTATGCCTATGTTAAAATATATTTTTATTTATTATGTATTTAGTAAAAAGGCTTTCTGATTAAATGAAAGATACAGTCATTACAGATGTGAATACCATGTGTGCCTTATTCATTGGATTAATCAATAACAGAAACAAGCTTTACCATTACTTACATGTTAGTATGTCCAAACCCAGCTTTTTAATCACCATTTTCTCCAAGTTAACCCCTTGCTCATATTGAATGTCAAATATCTTCAAACTCTTTTGCACATAAACATCATGTTCTTACATTTTCTTCCTTAGTGACATCATCTTCTAGGTAAAATATTTAGAAATATGGCAGACTGCAAGTAATATACAAATACCTATGAATTTAAAAAGAAGTAGAATTTTGAGTTAAGAGACTGTAAAATGAAACATCATTTGGTTAATCTGTGGAGGTTCTTGCCTTTTTTCCCCTCCGGAAGTGGAACCCACATAAGCCAAGGTAATGTGGAAAATTTTACAAACCAACTAGCATGCAGGGCACAAAAAGAGTGAACTGGATTGATATGTATCCACATCCCTAGAATCTTTAAATCTAGCCTCCAAAAATGCGTGTTAACTCGGTGTCACTCCTACTTGGGAATTACATGTTATATTTTCACATGACATCTCTATTGTCACATTTTGTCATTGTTTCTATTTTTTAAAAGTAGACTACTAAATGTTAACACTTATTCTACTCCAGTTAATTACAGTTATTTAAATAACTTATTATTCTACAGTTCTTTACAGTATATCCTATATGACTGATACAGAAAGACACGAATTTCCTAAGGATTTATCATAAATATGGATACTCTAATGTGTAAAAATTATTAGATACTGTATAAGAGATGCATATTGATTGTCATAATTTATCATGGTAACAAGACAATCGAGCTAATATTCTGGGTTAGGGTCTTCAATACTTGTTTCCTGTGTGTTACAATTATAATAATAACTGTGGACATTCAACTTTTTATTCCATTCTTGGTGACATGAGAGGACATGCAAAATTAATTCATGATAGTCACATTAACTTCTTTCCAATATTGAAGAGAATGAACTATATCAATAACAATAAAAAACAGGTCAGAAATTTTTGAAACTTTTTGTTAATACCTATTGTCACTTTTTCCCATCCTTTTAACTCACAAAACTAACATTACTCAATTACAGTATTTTTTGGTTTGAAAATGAACAATATGTTAAAAAGAAAAAAGCCTACTTATGCAACTAGAAAATGAAACAATCAAATGACTTTTTTCCACACCAATGTGAATCGCTTGTAAAGTGGCTAAGAGAACATAGGAGCAGATGCTGAAATAATAAACATCTTGCATTATTTCATTTAGAGGAAGCTGCATAAATACTGTCATAAAATAAAGTACTTTGTGCTCTCAGAAAAGTTCGTCATCACCAGACAAATGCATTTTTATTCCAAGGAAGAAGCATATAAATGGATTGGTTTGCTC
>PVJX010028875.1:0-23456 GCA_004027295.1 Dolichotis patagonum | reverse complement strand
GTTAAAAGTCCTGGATTTCATACATATTGAAGTATTTTAGGTCGCCCTCTGCTGTTGCCACACCTTCTATTTCAAGGAATCTCAAGCCAAAATACAAAATATAATATGAAACTTTTTAATGAGGTGTGGAGCCTTCACATTATAGAAAAACTCTAGGTTTGACACCTAGCACATTCCCAAATGTGTTGTCTGTGGAAATAGATAGGCTTTTTGGTGTTTTTCCTTTGTGCCATTTTTTGCCCCTATGTTTTCCTTGATGATCTGCTGAGAATAGATGTATGACAAAAACAAGGAGATACTGATGAGGATATCTAAATCTCCATGGAATTTCAATGTCCCTTTCCTTTTTTTTAAAAAATGTCTGTTCATCCCCCAATTTTTTAATTGACATTGACTGGCTCTGCTGCTTGCCCACTTTTGTTTTTATTATCCTCCCTTTTTTCTACACATTGCTACGCTGACTTCTGTGTCTTGATATGCAATATCCTGCATCTTGCCATACATATTGGACTGGGAAACATGATCAAAATCCACTCATTGACAGATGACAGTTTTCAGTACAATTGCCATTGAAATTCAACTTCAACCACAGCCTGGGGTTTCAAATTCCTTGTGTTTGAATAGGCTAGTGTCCAGTAATTGCACAGCCAGTTCTTGTACTGCCTGGGAAAGTTCCCAGCAACTGTTCACTGAAGAGCATAGGGAAGAGGTCTCAGGATAAGGATGGAACACAAAAGGGCAAAGAGTATGCTCAAGGGAAGATCTATGGAGTGTTTATCCACCATGTGGTGGAATGTGTCATGTAGCCTTGGCACTGTATCCATAAGTAGATTTTCAGGATTTTTTTGTACTGATGAACATATCATACAAATCTAAGCAATGACACTTTCAGAGAAAACATTGTTTTATTTTTGGCCACTGAAATCCAATCTTTTCCCATCTTGCACTAAGGATACCTGCCTGCATCTTAGGTATCCTTGACAACACCCAGCATTTGACTCAGGTCTTCTACATCACACATGTGTCATGGACACAAAGCTACTCAACCAGTCTTGGCTGAGTGTGGTTGACTGGCAACCTCAAGCTTCTTGATTTGTGTATCCGGGGCTTACAGCCACCACTGACACAGCTTTCCACCAAACACAACCACAACCATGCCAATCATGCAGTATTTTCCTTAGACTGACTAGGTTTCAACCAAATTAGTTTTCCCATTCATACTCATGACAAGGTGCACACACACATTTAGAGGTGAATGACATTTTCTGGAGAAGATGTTGCTCTTCCATTTGGTCTAATGTTCACAAACTGGACTCTCACAGTCTATGGATTTCTTGAAACTGACACAGAGCAAATTTCAGGAAGAATTGGCATAATGAGTCATGTGTTTTACCCCTTAGACAAGGGTTGGTGTCTAAACCTGCAGACTCTGCACACTTGCTGTCAAGAGCTCCTGCCTACATGAAGGGATCAATTTGCCCTGGAAGCAGGATGTCCTGCACAAGTCCCTACAAGAAGGAGAAACACTGCAGGGCATGAAATGTGGCATTCCTGCTTTAGCCTCCCTGCCTATCTTTGGTTCAAAATTGTAAAAAGGTGATTGAGGGGAGCTCAGTAGGGGAGGGACAATAACCCAGGGGACACTAGACAGGAGGTGTTGTATCATGGAATAAGCCAGCAGCACCCTACAGAGACAATCATCGGCAGGGTTTCCCAAACCCCAAATTGAACTAGGTGGAAGAGAAACCCTTAGAAGTGGAGAGGATATCCCCAGTCCCCTCAATGCCCTTAAGATGCCTTGCCCTTAGGAAAGATTATGTTCCACAACTCAGGTTCCCTATGTGTCCTGGGGCTGCTCACAGTGCTAGGTCCTGGACCATAGCCTCAGGCCGCTGCACCTTTAGACACTTGATCAGTCTTACACTGGGCTGCTGGTGAATTGTGTGCATTGAATTAGAGTCAACTCTGGGTTCCAGTTTTCCTTTGCTCGCGGGGTGGGAGAACATTACAATGTGTTTCAGTCTCCAGAATGTCTGAGCCATAAGATAACTGATCCCTACCCCTGAAGTTTAGGTAGAAGCCAAAAATTCCTGAAGAAAAACTGAAGGTGGAAGAAAACTGACACATCCTTGAGAGATTCCTGTCTATCTCTGTTTGGGAAATCTTGCCTATAAAATTTTGTAAAAATGGCTTGAGCATTTGTGTATCTGTATGTGTTTGAGTTCCAGGTGCGCATATAATAAGGAAATCTCAAAATTCTTCCCCACCTATGAAATGCTACCACTTGTCCTTTGGAATTGCCAACAAGTAGAAAACTGGGAAGTGGCAAATTAACATTTTCTCATTGCTGGAAACTGAGAGGAAACAGTTGAGAACAACATTCAAACAATAAAAGGGAAGTACATCTCTGCGCGGTTCTCTCTTTGAAGCAGTGTAGTTGTGGGCAAGCCTGAGTTTCAAATTCCTGAGAAAAGGTGCCAGTGTTGAAATCACACAGGGCTTTTCCTCAGTGGAATAGGCATGCCTCAAAGACAAAAGTTTGAGGAAATAGTACATAGAAGGTAGGAATGCCTACTAACAAAGGAATTCAAATTTTGTTTGAATGGCTCAGGGAAGAGAGTGCCTCAAACTAGAAGATGAAATAGGAATAACAAAGAGATGAGCGCATATCACAGCAAATCATTCACTGTGTATAGAGCAAGAAAAGTAAGTAGGACATAAGAATCCTCCCACTAGTGCATTGAGGGTCAATATGATCAAAATTTCCAGTCACAAGGAAGCACCTTCTGGTGCACCATTAACAAGAATGAGGAAATATTTCAAGTGTTTGGTAACAAGTGGCTGATCCCAACTTGGGGGTGGGGTGAATCATGTGATTGCCCATCAAAAGGTCTTGTTTTCATGGAAGAAATCCTATTCTCTGGAATTGTATCAGGCAAAGGGTTTTCTGCAGAGCTGTTGGCAAAACCTATACTAAAATGCAAAGGTGGACTGTTCTGTGTCACAAAGCTAAAGCTAGCAAATCAGGAAAGGTAGAAAAAAACAAGAACTCACAAAGAGCCAAACCATGAAAACCAAATTGTCACAGTATTTTTGTTAAAAGTCCCCGATTTCATTGCTATTGAAATATCTTAGGTCACCCTCTGCTGTTGCCACACCTTCTATTTGAGGGACTCTCAAGTCAAAATTCTAAATATCATGTGAAAATTTTTCATGAGATGTGGATCCTTCACATTATAGAAAAACACTAGGTTTGACACCTACCATATTCCCTAATGTTTTGTCTGTGGTAATGGTTAGATAGGCTTTGTGGGGGTTTTCCTTTGTGCCATTTTTTTGCCCCCTATGTTTTCCTTGATGATTTGCTGAGAACAGATATATGACAAAAACCAGGAGATATTCATGAGGATATCCAAATCTCCATGGAATTTTAATGTTCCTTTTTTTTAATGTCCCTTCACCCCAGGTTTTTAACTGTCATAGACTGGCTCTGCTGCTTACCCAATTTTTTTTTATTATCTTCCCTTTTTTCTACAAGTTGCTATGCCCTCAGGGTTTCTGCTTCTCTTATAGACTTGTGCAGGACTTCCTAGCTTCCTGGGTGAATTGATTCCACCATGTAGGCATGAGCCCTGGACAGCCAGTGTGGAAAGTTGGAAAGCTGTTGCAGAGGTGGATGTAACCACTGGATACACAAATCAAGAGGCTTGAGGGTGCCAGGCAGCCTCACTTAGCTGAGAATGGCTGAGCAGCTTTGTGACATAGGCCCCGGCATCCATGATACATGTGTGATGTAGGAGACATGAGTCACAATGCTGGATGTTGTCATGGATACCTTAGTTACAGGCATGTATCTTTAGTGCAAGATGTGAAAGAATGGATATCAGTGGCCAAAAAAACCCCCCAATATTTTCTATGAAAGTGTCATTGTTTAGATTTTTATGATCTTCCCTTGAGCAACCTCTTTGCTCTTATGCATTCTGTATGTAGCCTGAGACCACTTCCCTATGGTCTTCAGTGAACAGTTGCTGGCATCTATCCCAGGCAGTCCAAGAACTGGCTGTGGAATTTCTCAGCACTAAAGCCTGTGGAATCACTTGGGATTTGAAACCCCAGACTGTAGTTGAAGTTGAATTTCAATGGCAACTGTCCTAAAACCTGTCATCTGTCAAGGAGCGGATTTTGATCTTGTTTCTGAGTCCAGTATGTATGGAAAGATGCTGGACATTGAGTATCAAGGCACATAGGGAACATAGCAATGTGAAGAAAAAAGGGAAGATAATGGAATAAAAGAGCAGCCAAGCAGGAGAGCCAGTCAATCACAATTTAAAAATTGGACGATGAAGAGACATTAAAAAAAACAGGGCTATTAAAATTCCGTGGAGATTTGGAAATCCTTATGAATACCTACTGGTTGTTGTTATATATTTTTTCTCCTGCCTTGGCAAGTGTACCTCAAGGCAGAGGATCATTAAGGAAAATGTAGGGGTAACAATGCCACAAAGAATATGTAACACAAAGCCTGGCTAACCATTTCCTCAGATAACACATTTGGGAATGTGCTACGTGCCAAACCTAAAGATTTTCTATAATGTGAAGTCTCCATAAAGCATTAAAATATTTCATATGATATGTTGAATTTTGGTTTGAGATTCCCTGAGAAAGAAAGTCTAGAGACAGCAGAAGGTGACCTAAGATACTTTAATAGGTATGAATTCCAGGACTTTTAACAAAAACACTGTGACAATTTGGGTGTCATGGTTTGGTTCTTTGTGAGTTCTTGTTTTTTTCTACTTTTCCCGATTTTTTGGATTTACCTTTGTGACACAGGTGAGTCCACCATAACATTTTAGAATAGAATTTGAAAACCACTCTGCAGAACACCATTTCCCTGATACAATCTGTGAGAATATGTTTTCTTCCATGAAAACCAGACAGTTTAACAGGGACTGACATGTTTCACCCCACAATCATAATTGACTCAGCCACTGGTTACAAATCACTTGAAATGTTTTCTCATTCTTGTTAATGGTCCTGCCAGAAGGTGCTTCCTTGTGACAGGAAATTTGGACCACCTGGACCCTCAACACACTTGAGGGAGGATTCTGGTGCCCTAGTTAATTTACTTGTTCTATACAAAGTGGATGTTTTACTGTGATATGCGCTCATCTCTGTGATTCCTATTTCATCTGCTGGCTTGAGGCACTCTCTGCCATTAGGATTAAATACAAATTTAATTCCTTGATTTTAGGCATTCATCTCTTCTATGGACTGTTTACTCAAACCTTGCCTCTGAGGCATGCCTATTCATCTGAGGAAAACCCTTTGCAATTTCAACAGTGGCACCTTTGGTCAGGATTTTGCTATCTCATACTTTCCCAACATTACATTGCTTTGGAGAGAGGTTACGCTTCCATTGTATTTTTGGAATGTTACTCTCAAGTGTGTCCTCTCAGTCAAGCAATGAGAAAGTGTTCCTTTGCCACATCTCAGTTTTCTATTTGTTTGGGGAATACAAAGTAGAAATAGTTAATTTTTTTAGATGGGGAGGAATGGTGAGATTTCCTTATGATATGCGCAGGCTTATCTCACACACACACACACACACACACACACACACACACACACACACAAATACCCGAGACATTTTTACAAAATATTATATGCAAGCATTCCGAAATAGAGGCAGACAGGAATCTCCAAGGATGTGTCAGTTATCTTCCACCTTCATTTATTTAATCAGCAATTCTTGGCTTCTACAAAAACTTGGCGTGGTGTCAGTTATCTGATGGGTTAGACACTCTGGACACTGGAACACATTGCAATGTTCTCTCACCCTGGGAGCAAATGAAAACTGGAACCCACAGTTGAGACTAATTCAGGGAACAAAATTCCCCAGCAGTCTCAAGTGTCTAAAGGTGCAGTGTCCTGAGGCTATGGTCCAGGACCTACCACTGTGAGTAGCCCAAGACCAAATAGTTGAACTGATTTGTGGAAAAGAAATCTTTCTATGGGGAAGAAATATTAAGGGCATTAAGAACTGGGGATTTTGACCCCACTTCTAAGGGTTTCTTTTTCACCTCTTTCAATTTGGGATTTGGGATAGCCTGCTGAGGATTGTCTCTGTTGGATGCTGCTGGCTTATTCCATGAGACAACACCTCCTGTCTAGTGTCACCTGGGTTATTGTGCCTCACCTACTCAGCTCCTCTCAGTCACCTTCTGACAATTTTGAACCAAAGAGATGCAGGGAAACTAAAGAATTCCTGCCACATTTCATGCCCTAAGGGTTTGTCCTTCTCATAGAGACATGTGCAGGGCTTCCTGGATTTCAAGGCGAATTGATTCCACCATGTAGGCATGAGGCCTGGACAGCCAGTGTGCAGAGACTGTAGGTTTAGACACCAAGCCTTGTCTAAGTGGTAAAACACCTGACTCATTGTGCCAATTCCTTTTCATGAAATTTCTCTGTGTCACTTTCAAGAAATCCATGGACTGTGCGATTTCAGTTTGTGAACATTAGACCTCATGAAAGAGCAAGAGCTTCTCTGGGAAATTTTATTGACCTCTAAATGTGTGTGTGCAACTTGTTATGAGTAAGAGTGGGAAAAAATTGGGGTTAAACCTAGTGAGTCTAAGGAAAATAAGGCATGTTTGGAATGGTTCTGGTTGTGTTTGTTGGAAAGTTGCTGCAGAAGTGGGTGTAACCCCTGGATACACAAATCAAGAGGCTTGAGGTTGCCAGGCAGCCTCACTGAGCTGAGACTGGCTGAGCAGCTTTGGGACTTAGGCCCTGCCATCCATGACACATGTGTGATGTAGGAGACCTGGGTCACAATGGTGGATATTGACATGGGTACCTTAGTTTCAGGCATGCATCTTTCGTGCAAGATGTGAAAAGAATGGATATCAGTGGCTAAAGAAAAACCAATGATTTCTATAAAAGTGTCATTGTTTAGATTTTTATGATATGTTCATGCGTACATAAAAATTTCTGCATATCTACCTATGGATACAGTGCCATGGGTATATGACACATCCCACTCCATGGTGGATAGCCTCTCCATTCACTTCCCTTGAGTATCCTCTTTGGTCTTTTGCATTCAGTACATAGCCTGAGACCTCTTCCAAATGGTCTTCACTGAAGAGTTGCTGGCATCTATCCCAGGAAGTCCAAGAACTGGCTGTGGAATTTCTCAGCACTAAAGCCTGTTGAATCACTTGGGATTTGAAACCCCAGACTGCAGTTGAAGTTGAATTTCAGTGGCAACACTTCTAAAACCTGCCTTCTATCAATCAGTGGATTTTGGTCTTGTTTCCAAGTCCAGTATCTATGGAAAGTTGCCAGACATTGAATATCAAGGCACATAAGGGAGCATAGCAATGTGTAGAAAAAAGGGAAGATAATGGAATAAAAGAGTGACCAAGCAGGAAAGCCAGTCAATGTCAATTAAAAAATTGGACTATGAAGAGACATTTAAAAAAAAGAAAGGGTCAATAAAATTCCATAGAGATTTGGAAAACCTTATGAATATCTCCTAGTTGTTGTCATATATGTGTTTTTCTGCCTTGGAAAGAGTAGCTCAAGGCAGCACAACATCAAGGAAAATGTAGGGGGAAAATGCTGCAAAGAATAAACAACACAAAGCCTGGCTAAACAATTCCTCAGATAACATAATTGGGAATGTGCTAACTGCCAAAACCGGAGGGTTTCTATAATGTCAAGTCTCCACAAAGCATTAAAATGTTTCACATGATATGTAGAATTTTGGCTTACGATTCCCTGAGATAGAAGATCTAGAGACAGCAGAATGTGACCTAAGATATTTTCATAATTATGAATTCCAGGACTTTTAACAAAAACACTGTGACAATTTGGTTGTCATTGTTTGGCTCTTTGGGAGTTCTTGTTTTTTTCCACGTTTCCTGATTTTTTAGCTTTACCTTTGTGACACAGACCAGTCCACCCTCACATTTAGAATAGAATTTGCCAAGAGCTCTGTGGAACACCATTTCCCTGATACAATCTGTGAGAATAGGTTTGTCTTCCATGTAAACCAGACAGTTTGACAGGGACTGACATGTTTCACACCACCACCAAGTTGGGCTCAGCCACTGGTTACAAATCACTTGAAATGTTTCCTCATTCTTGTTAATGGTCTGCCAGAAGGTGCTTCCTTGTGACAGAAAATTTGGACCACCTGGACCCTCAACATACTGGTGGGAGGATTCTGGTGTCCTAGTTAATTTCCTTGCTCTATACAAAGTGGATGGTTTGCTGTGATATGTGCTCATCTCTTCTTGATTCCTATTTCATTTGCTGGCTTGAGGCACTCTCTGCCCTAAGGATTAAACCAAAATTCCAATACCTTTGTTTTTAGGCATTCATCTCCTCTATGGAATATTTCCTCAAACCTTGCCTCTGAGGCATGCCTATTCATCTGAGGAAAACCCATTGTGATTTCAACACTGGCACATTTAGTCAGGATTTTGGGATGTCATGCTTTCAAAATTATGGTGCGTCGGAGAGAGAGTGTATGTTTCTGTTGTAATTTTGGAATGTTATTCTCAAGTGTGTCCTCTCAGTCAAGCAATGAGAAAATGTTCCTTTGCCACTTCTCAGTTTTCTATTTGTTTGGGGAATCCAAAGAACAAATGGTGGATTTCTTAGATGGGGAGGAATGGTGAGATTTCCTTATGATATTCACAGGTTTAACTCACACACATACACACAGCAATACCTCGAGACATTTTTACAAAGTGTTGTAGGCAAGCTTTCCAAAATAGAGGCAGACAGTAATCTCTCAAGGATGTGTCATTTATCTTCCACCTTCATTTATTTCCTCAGCAATTCTTGGCTTCTACAGAAACTTGGCATGGGGTGAGTTATCTGATGGGTTAGACACTGGACACTGGAACACATGGTAATGTTCTCTCAACCGGGAGCAAATGAAAACTAGAACCCACAGTTGAGTCTAATTAAGGGAACAAAATTCCCCAGCAGGCTCAAGTGTCTAAAGGTGTAGTGGCATGAGACTATGGCCCAGGACCTTCCATGGTGAGTGGCCAAAGGCCACATAGCTGAACTGAGTTGTGGAAAGGAAATCTTCCCTAAGGGGAAGGCATATTATGGGAATTGAGGTGACTGGGGACTTTGAACCCACTTCTAGGGGATTCTCTTCCACGTGTTTCACTTTTGGATTTCTGAAACCCTGCTGAGAATTGTCTCTATAGGATGCTGCTGGCTTATTCCATGAGAAAACACCTGCTGTCTACTGTCACCTGGGTTATTGTGCCTCACCTGCTCAGCTCCTCCAAATCTCGTTCTGACAATTTTGAAAGAAAGAGGCATGGAAGCTAAATAATTCCGCCCACATTTCATGCCCTCAGGGTTTCTCCTTCTCATAAGGACTTGTGCAGAACTTCTTGGATTCCAGGGCGAATTGATTCCACCATGTAGGCACGAGCCCTTGACAGCCAGTGTGCAGAGATGGCAGGTTTCGACACCAAGCCTTGTCTATGTGGTAAAACCCCAGTCTCATTGTGCCAATTCATCTTCATGAAATTTCTCTGTGTCAGTTTCAAGAAATCCATGGACTGGTGGGATTCAAGTTTTTGAACATTAGACCTCATGAAAGAGCAACAGTTTCTCCAGCAAATTTCATTCACCTCTAAATGTGTGTGTTCAACTTGTTATGACTAAGAGGTGGAAAATCATTGGGGTTAAACCTAGTGAGTCTAAGGAAAATATGGAATGATTGGAATGGTTGTGGTTGTGTTTGTTGGAAAGCTGCTGCAGAGGTGGGTGTAACCTTTGCATACACAAATCAAGAGCCTTGTGGTTGCCAGGCAGCCTCACTGAGCTGAGACTGGCTGAGCAGCTTTGGGAACTTGGCCCAAGCACACATGACACACGTGTGATGTAGGAGACCTGAGTCACAATGATGGATATTGTCATGGATATATTAGTTACAGGTATGTATCTCTAGTGCAAGATGTGAAAAGAATGGATATCAGTGGTGAAAAAATCCCCAATGCTTTCTATGAAAGTGTCATTGTTTAGATTTTTATGATATGTTCATGAGTACATAAAAATTTCTTCAAATCTTCCTATGGATACAGTGCCAGGGGTACATAACACATCCCACTCCATGGTGGATACACTCTCCATTGATCTTCCCTTAAACATCCTCTTTGCTTTTGTGCATTCTGTATGTAGCCTGAGACCTCTTCCAAATGGTCTTCAGTGAACAGTTGCTGGCATCTATCCCAGGAAGTCCAAGAACTGGCTGTGGAATTTCTCAGCACTAAAGCCTGTTGAATCACTTGGGATTTGAAACCCCAGACTGCAGTTGAAGTTGAATTTCAGTGGCAACACTTCTAAAACCTGCCTTCTATCAATCAGTGGATTTTGGTCTTGTTTCCAAGTCCAGTATGTATGGAAAGATGCCGGATGTTGATTATCAAGGCACGTACAGAGCATAGCAATGTGCAGAAAAAAGGGAAGATAATGGAATAAAAGAGTGGCCAAGCAGGAGAGCCAGTCAACGCCAATTAAATATTCAAATATGAAAGAGACATTAACAAAAAGAAAGGGATATTAAAATTCCGTGGAGATTTGGAAATCCTTATGAGTACCTCCTGGTTGTTTTCATGTATGTGTTCTCCTGCATTGGCAAGTGTAGCTACAGGCAGCAGATCATCAAGGAATATGTATGGGGGAAATTGCCACAAAGAATAAACAACACAAAGCCTGGCTAACCATTTTCTCAGTTAACATATTTGGGAATGTGCTTGGTGCCAAACCTAGAGTGTTTCTATAATGTGAAGTCTCCACACAGCATTAAAATGTTTCACATGATATGTAAAATCTTGGTTTGAGATTCCGTGAGATAGAAGGTCTAGGGACAGCAGAAGGTGACATAAGGTACTTTAATTGGTATGAATTCCAGGACTTTAAACAAAAACACTGTGACAACTTGGTTGTCATGCTTTGGCTCTTTGTGAGTTCTTGTTTTTTTCTACTTTTCCTGATTTTTTAGCTTCACTTTTGTGACAAAGACCAGTCCATCATCACCTTTTAGTATATAATTTGCCAACAGCTCTGCAGAACACCATTTACCTGATACAATTTCTGAGAATAGGTTTTCTTCCATGAAAACCAGAGAGTTTGAGAGGGACTGACATGTTTCACCGCACCAAGTTGGGCTCAGCAACTGGTTATAAATCACTTGAAATGTTTCCTCATTCTTGTTAATGGTCCTGCCAGAATGTGCTTCCTTGTGACAGGAAATTTGGACCTCTTGGACCTCAAGACAGTGTTGGGAAGATGGTGGTGTCCTAGATAATTTTATTGCACTATACAAGATGGATGGTTTGCTGTGATATGTGCTCATCTCTTTGTGATTCTTGTTTCATCAGCTGGCTTGAGGCACTCTCTGCCCTTAGCCATTGAACCCAAAATAATTCCTTTGTTTGTAGGCATTCCTCTCTTCTATGGACTGTTTCCTCAAACCTTGCCTCTGAGGCATGCCTATTCATCTGAGGAAAACCCTTTGTGCTTTCAACACTGGCAATTTTTGTCAGGATTTTGGAATCTCATGCATTCCCAAAATTACGGTGCTTCAGAGAGAGAGAATGCTTCCATTGTATTTTGAGAATGTTACTCTCAAGTGTGTCCTTTCAGTCAAGCAATGAGAAAATGTTCACATGCCACTTTTCAGTTTTCTATTTTTTGTGGGAATCCAAAGGACAAATGGTGGATGTCTTAGATGGGGCGGAATGGTGAGATTTCCTTATGATATGCACAGGTTTAACTCACACACATACACACACACAAATCCCCAAGACATTTTTACAAATATTATAGGCAAGCTTTCCGAAATAGAGACATACAGCAATCTCTCAAGGACGTGTCAGTTATCTTCCACCTTCATTTTTTTCATCAGTAATTCTTGGCTTCTACCAAAACTTGGTGTGGGGTCTGTTATCTGATGGGTTAGACATGCTGGACACTGGATCACATTATAATGTTTTCTCACCCCGGGAGCAAATGAAAACTGGAACCCACAGTTGAGTCTAATTCAGGGCACACAATCCCCCAGCAGGCTCAAGTGTCTAAAGGTGTAGCAGCCTGAGGCTATGGCCCAGGACCTGCCAGTGTGAGTAGCTCAAGGCCGCATAGTTGTACTGAGTTGTGGAAAAGAAATCTCCCCTAATGGGAAGGCATATTAAGGGCATTGAGGGGACTGGGGATTTTGACCCCACTTCTAAGGGTTTTCTTCAACCTGGTTCAATTTGTGGTTTGGGAAACCCTGCTGTGGATTGTCTCTGTAGGATGCTGCTGGCTTATTCCATGAGACAACACCTCCTGTCTAGTGTCACCTGGGTTATTGAGCCTCACCTGCTCAGCTCCTCTTAATCACGTTATGACAATTTTGTACCAAAGAGAGGCAATGAACCTAAAGAATTCCTGCCACATTTCACATCCTCAGTGTTTCTCCTTCTCATAAGGACTTGTGCAGGGCTTTCTGGGTTCCAGGGTGAATTGATTCCACCATGTAAGCATGAGCCCTGGAGAGCCAGTGTACCGAAACAGCACATTTAGACACCATGCCTTGTCTAAGTGGTAAAAACCCATGACTCATTATGCCAATTGCTCTTCATGAAATTTCTGTGTCACTTTCAAGAAATCCATGGACTGTGCAATTCCAGTTTGTGAACATTAGACCTCATGAAAGAGCAAGACCTTCTCCGGGAAATTTCATTCATCTCTAAATGTGTGTGTGTAACTTGTTATGAGTAAGAGTGGGAAAAAAATTGGGGTTAAACCTAGTGAGTCTAAGGAAAATAAGGCATGATTGGAATGTTTGTGGTTGTGTTTTTTGGAAAGGTGCTGCAGAGGTGGGTGTAACCACTGGATACACAAATCAAGAAGCTTGAGGTTGTCAGGAAGCCTCACTGGGCTGAGACTGGCTGAGCAGCTTTGTGACCTAGGCTCTGGCATCCATGACACACGTGTGATGTAGGAGACCTGAGTCACAATGCTGGGTGTTGCAATAGATACCTTAGTTGCAGGCATGTATCTTTAGTGAAAGATGTGAAAAGAATGGATATCAGTGGCCAAAAATATTTTCTATGAATGTGTCATTGTTGAGATTTTCATGATATGTTCATGAGTACATAGAAATTTCTGCAAATCTACCTATGGATACAGAGCCAGGGTTACATGACTCATCCCACTCCATGGTGGATAGACTCTCCTTTGATCTTCCCTTGAGCATCCTTTTTTGGTCTTGTGCATTATGTATGTAGCCTGAGACCTCTTCCAAATGGTCTTCAGTGAAGAGTTGCTGGCATTTATCCCAGGCAGTCCATGACCTGGCTATGGAATTTCTCAGCACTAAAGCCTGTTGATTCACTTGGAATTTGAAAACCCAGACTGTAGTTGAAGTTGAATTTCAATGGCAACTGTCCTAAAAGCTGTCATCTGTCAAAGAGTGGCATTTGATCTTGTTTCTGAGTCCAGTATGTATGGAAAGATAGCTGACATAGAATATCAAGGCACATAAGGGAGCATAGCAATGTATACAAAAAGGGAAGATAAAGGAATAAAAGAGTGGCCAAGCAGGAGAGCCAGTCAATGTCAATTAAAATTTTGGACTATCAAAGAGACATGAAAAAAAAGAAAGGGACATTAAAATTCTGAGGAGATTTGGAAATCCTTATGAATATCTCCTGGTTGTTTTCATGCATGTGTTATCCTGCCTTGGCAAGTGTAGCTCAAGGCAGAAGATCATCAAGGAATATGTAGGGTTAAAAATGCCACAAAGAAGAAACAACACAAAGCCTGGCTAACCATTTCCTCTGGTAACACATTTGGCAATGTGCTAGGAGAAAAACATAGTGCTTTTCTATAATGTCAAGTCTCCACACAGCATTCAAATGTTTCACATGATATGTTGAATTTTGGCTTTAGTTTCCCTGAGATAGAAGGTCTAGAGACAGCAGAAGGTGACCTAAGATACATTAATAGTTATACATTACAGGACTTTTAAGAAAAACACTGTGACAATTTGGTTGTCATGGTTTGGCTCTTTGTGAATATTTTTTTTTCTTCTTTTCCTGATTTTTTAGCTTTATCTTTGTGACACCTACCAGTCCACCATCACATTTTAGAATAGAAATTGTCAACAGCTCTGTAGAACAACATTTCCCTCATACAATCTGTGAGAATAGGTTTTCTTCCATGAAAACAGGACAGTTTGACAGGGACTGACATGTTACACCACACCACCATGTTGGGCTCAGCTACTGGTTAGAAAACACTGGAAAGTTTTCCTCATTCTTGTTAATGGTCTTGCCAGAAGGTGCTTCCTTGTGACCGGAAATTTGGACCACCTTGACCCTCCACATACTTGTGGGAGGATTTTGGTGTCCTACTTACTTTTCTTGCTCTTTACAAAGTGGATGGTTTGCTGTGATATGTGCTCATCTCTTTGTGATTCCTATTTCATCTGCTGGCTTGAGGCATTCTCTGCCCTTAGCCATTAAACACAAATTTAATTTCTTTGTTTGTAGGCATACCTCTCTTCTATGGACTGTTTCCTCAAACCTTGCCTCTAAGGCATGCCTATTCATCTGAGGAAAACCCTTTGCAGTTTCAACACTGGCTCCTTAGGTCAGGATTTTGGGATCTCATGCTTTCTCACATTTAAAGTGCTTCGGAGAGAGAGTTCACTTCCATTGCATTTTTGGAATGTTACTCTCAAGTGTGTCCTCTCAGTCAAGCAATGAGAAAATGTTCCTTGGGGAGAGAGTATGCTTCCATTGTATTTTTGGAATGTTACTCTCAAGTGTGTCCTCTCAGTTAAGCAATGAGAAAATGTTCCTTTTCAACTTCTTAGTTTTCTGTTTGTTTGGGGAATCCAAAGGACAAATGGTGGATTTCTTAGATGGGGAGGAATGGTGAGATTTCCTTATGATATGCACAGGTTTAACTCATGCACATACACACAGAGAAATACCCGAGACAATTTTACAAAATATTATAGGCAAGATTTCCAAAATAGAGGCAGACAGGAATCTCTCAAGGACATGTGAGTTATCTTCCACCTTCATTTTTTTCCTCTGCAATTCTTGGATTCTACCAAAACTTGGCGTGTGGTCAGTTATATGATGGGTTAGACACTCTGTACACTGGAACACATTGTAGTGTCCTCTCACCCCGGCAGCAAATGAAAACTGGAAACAACAGTTGAGTCTAATTCAGCGCACACAATTCCCCAGCAGGCTCAAGTGTCTAAAGGTGCAGCAGTCTGAGGCTATGGCCCAGGACCTGCCACTGTGAAATGCCCAGGACCACATATTTGAACTGAGTGTGGAAAATAAATCTTTCCTAAGGGGAAGGCATATTAAGGGCATAGAGGGAACTGGGGATTTTGACCCCAGTTGTAAGGGTTTCTCTTCTACCTGGTTCAATTTGGTGTTTGGGAAACCCTTCTGAAGCTTGTTTCTGTAGGATGCTGCTTGCTTATTCCATGAGAAAATACCTCCTGTCTATTTTCACATGGGTTATTGTACCTCACCTGCTCAGCTCCTCTTAATGCTATTCTGACAATTTTCAACCAACCAGAGGCAGGGAACCTAAGGCAGGCATGCTACATTTCATGCCCTTCTGGGTTTCTCCTTCTTCTAGGGAGTTGTGCGGGGCCTCCTGGCTTCCAGGGCAAAAGCATTCCACCATGTAGGTATGATCTTGGACAGCCAGTGTGCAGAGACTGCAAGTTTAGACACCAAGCCTTGTCTAAGTGGTATTACCCCTGATTCATTGTGCCAATTCCCCTTGATGAAATTTCTCTGTGTCACTTTCAAGAACTCCATGGACTGTGGGATTCCAGTTTGTGAATATTAGGCCTCAAGAAAGAGCAAGAGCTTCTCCGGGAAATTTCATTCACCTCTAAATGTGTGTGTGCAACTTGTTATGAGTAAGAGTGGGAAAAATATTGGGGTTAAACATAGTGAGTCTAAGGAAAATACAGCATGAATGGAAAGGTTGTTTTTGTGTTTGTTGGAAAGCTGCTGCAGAGGTGGATATAACCCTGGATATACAAATCAAGAGGCTTGAGTTTGCCAGGTAACCACACTAGACTGAGACTGGCTGAGCAGCTTTGTGACCGAGGCGCCAGCATACATTACACACGTGTGATGTAGGAGACCTGAGTCACAATGTTGGGAGTTGTCACGGATACCTTAGTTGCAGGAATGTATATTTAGTGCAAGCTGTGAAATGAATGGATAACAGTGGCAAAAAAACCAATGTTTTCTATTAAATGGTCATTGTTTAGAGTTTTATGATATGGCCATAGGTACATAAAAATTTCTGCAAATCTATCTATGGATACAGTGCTTGGGGTACATTACACATTGCACTTCATGATGGATAGACTCTCATTGAACTTCCCTTGAGCATCCTCTTTGCTCTTGTGCATTCATTCTGTACATGGCCTGAGACCTCTTCCAAATGGTCTTCAGTGAACAGTTGCTGGCATCTTTCCCAGGCAGTCCAAGAACTGGCTGTGGAATTTCTCAGCACTAAAGCCTGTAGCATCACTTGGGATTTGAAACCCCAGACTGTAGTTGAAGTTAATTTCAATGGCAACTGTCCTAAAACATGTCATCCGTCAATGAGCGGCTTTTTATTTTGTTTCCAAGTCCAGTAGTTATGAAGATATGCCAGACATTTACTATCAAGGCACATAAGGGAGCATAACAATGTGTAGAAAAAAGGGAAGATAAAGGAATAAAGGAGTGGCCAAGCAGGAGAGCCAGTCAATGTCAATTAAAAAATTGGACTATGAAAGACACATTAAAAAAAGGGACATTAAAATTCCATGTAGATTGGGAAATCCTTATGAATATCTCCTGGTTGTTGCTATACATGTGTTCTCTTACC
This sequence comes from Dolichotis patagonum, assembly GCA_004027295.1. Lineage (NCBI taxonomy): Eukaryota > Metazoa > Chordata > Mammalia > Rodentia > Caviidae > Dolichotis > Dolichotis patagonum. The sequence continues at coordinate 6,503 of PVJX010028875.1, read as the reverse complement.
TTGGCAAGTGTAGCTCAAGGCAGCAGATCATCAAGGAAAATGTAGGACGAAAAAAGCCACAAAGAATAAACAACACAAAGGCTGCCTAACCATTTCCACAGATAATGCATTTGGAAATGTGCTAGGTGCCAAAACTAGAGCTTTTCTATAATCTCAAGTCTCCACACACCATTAAAATGTTTCACATGATATGTTGCATTTTGCCTTGAGATTCCCAAGATAGAAGGTCTAGAGACAGAAGAAGGTGAAGTAAGATATTTTAGTAGGTATGAATTCCAGGACTTTTAACAAAAACACTGTGACAATTGGTTGTCATGGTTTGGCTCTTTGTGAGTTCTTGTTTTTTTCTGCCTTTCCTGATTTTTTTAGCTTCACCTTTGTGACACAGACCACTCCAACATCACATTTTAGAATAGATTTTACCAACAGCTCTGCAGAAAGCATTTCCCTGATACAACTTGTGAGAATAGGTTTTCTTCTATGAAAAACAGACAGTTTGACAGGGACTGACATGTTTCACCCCACCACCAAGTTGGGCTCAGTCACTGGTTACAAAACCCTTGAAGTGTTTCCTCATTCTTGTTAATGGTCCTGTCAGAAGGTGCTTCCTTGTGACAGGACATTTAGACCACCTTGACCCGCAACAAACTTGGGGGAGGATTCTGGTGTCCTAGTTAAATTTCTTGCTCTATACAAAGTGAAAGGTTTGCTGTGATCTGTGCTCATCACTTTGTGATTCCTATTTAATATGCTTGCTTGAGGCACTCTCTGCCCTTAGCCATTAAATGCAAATTTAATTCTTTTGTTTGTAGGCCTTCCTCTCTTCTATGGACTGTTTAGTCAAACCTTGCCTCTGAGGCACGCCTATTCATCTGAGGAAACCCCTTTGTGATTTCAACACTGGCACCTTCGGTCAGGATTTTGGGATCTCATGCTTTCCCACAATTACAGTGCTTTGGAGAGAGTGTTTTTTTCCATTGTATTTTTGGAATGTTACTCTCAAGTGTGTCCTCTCAGTTAAGCAATGAGAAAATGTTCCTTGGCCACTTCTCAGTTTTCTATTTGTTAGGGGAATCCAAAGGACAAATGGTGAATTTCTTAGATGGGGAGGAATGGTGAGATTTCCTTATGATATGCACAGGTGGAACTCACATGCATACACACACACAAATACCCGAGACATTTTTACAAACTATTATAGGCAATCTTTCTGAAATAGAGACAGACAGGAATCTCTCAAGGATGTTTCAATTATCTTCCACCTTCATTTTTTTCCTCAGCAATTCTTGGATTCTATTGAAACTTGGTGTGGGGTCAGTTATCTGATGGGTTAGACACTCTGGACACTGGAACACATTGTAATGTCCTCTCACCCTGGCAGCAAATGAAAACTGGAAGCAACAGTTGAGTCTAATTCAGGGCACACAATTCCCCAGCAGGCTTAAGTGTCTAAAGCTGCAGCAGCCTGAGGCTATGGCCCAGGACCTAGCACTGTGAGTAGCCCAAGAACACATAGTTGAACTGATTTGTGGGAAATAAATCTTTCCTAAGGGGAAGGCATATTAAAGGCATACAGGTGACTGGGGATTTTGACCCACCTGTAAGGGTTTCTCTTCTACCTGGTTCAATTTGGTGTTTGGGAAACCATGGTGAAGATTGTTTCTGTACGATGCTGCTTGCTTATTCCATGAGACAATACCTCCTGTCTATTGTCACCTGGGTTATTGTACCTCACCTGCTCAGCTCCTCTTAATTGTATTCTGACAATTTTGAACCAACCAGAGGCAGGGAACCTAAAGCAGGCATGCCACATTTCATGCCCTTCTGGGTTTCTCCTTCTGTTAGGGACTTGTGCAGGGCCTCCTGGCTTCCAGGGCAAATGCATTCCACCATGTAGGCATGAGTCTTGGACAGCCAGTGTGCAGAGACTGCACGTTTAGACACCAAATCTTGTCTAAGTCGTATAACCCCTGATTCATTGTGCCAATTCCCCTTGATGAAATTTCTCTGTGTCACTTTCAAGAACTCCAGGGACTGTGGGACTCCAGTTTGTGAATATTAGGCCTCATGAAAGAGCAAGGGTTTCTACGGGAAATTTCATTCACCTCTACATGTGTGTGTGCAACTTTTTATGAGTAAGAGTGGGAAAAAAATTGGTGTTATACCTATTGAGTCTTTGGAAAATACTGCATGATTGGAATGGTTGTGGTTGTGTTTGTTGGAAAGCTGCTGCAGAGGTAGATGTAACCCTGGATACACAAATCAAGAGGCTTGAGGGTGCAGGGCAACCATACTTGGTTGAGACTCCCTAAGCAGCTTTGTGACCTAGGCCCCATCATTCATGACACTCGTTTGATGTAGGAGACCTGAATCACAATGCTGGGAGTTATCATTGATACCTTAGATGCATGAATTTATCTTTAGTGCAAGATGTGAAAAGAATGGATATCAGTGGCCAAAAAATCCCAATGTTTTATATGACAGTGTCATTGTTTAGATTTTTATGATATGGTCATGAGTACATAAAAATTTCTGCAAATGTACCTATGGATACAGTGCTTGGGTTACATGACACATCCCACTCCATGGTGGATAGACTCTCTATTGAAGTTCCCTTGAGCATCCTCTTTGCTCTTGTGCATTCATTCTGTACGTGGCCTGAGACCTCTTCCAAATGGTCTTCAGTGAACAGTTGCTGGCATGTATCCCAGGCAGTCCAAGAACTGGCTGTGGAATTTCTCAGCACTAAAGCCTGTTGAGTCACTTGGGATTTGAAACCCCAGACTGTAATTGAAGTTGAATTTCAATGGAAACTGTCCTAAAATCTGTCATGCTTCAATGAGTGTATTTGATTTTGTTTGTGAGTACAGTATGCATGGAAATATGATGGACATTGAATATCAAGGCACATAAGGGAACATATCAATGTTTATAAAAAAGAGAAGGTAATGGAATAAATGAGTGGGCAAAAGGGAGAGCCAGTCAATGTCAATTAAAAAATTGGACTATGAAAGGGACCCTTAAAAACAGGGACATTAAAATTCCATGCAGATTTGGAAATCCTTATGAATGTCTGCTCGTTGTTGCCATATATGTGTTCTCCTGCCTTGGCACTGTAGTTCAAGGCAGCAGAACATCAAGGAAAATGTAGGGGGGAAATGGCCACAAAAAATAAACAACACAAAGGCTGGCTCAGCTCTTCCTCAGATAACGCATTATGGAATGTGCTAGGTGCCAAACATAGAACCTTTCTATAATGTCAAGTCTCCACACAGCATTAAAATATTTCACATGATATGTTGAACTTTGCCTTGAGATTCCAAAGATAGAAAGTCTGGAGATAGCAGAAGGTGACCAATAATACTTTAGTAGGTATGAAATTGAGGACTTTTAACAAAAGCACTGGGACAATTTGGTTGTCATGTTTTGGCTCTTTGTCAGTTCTTGTTTATTTCTACCTTTCATGATTTTTAGCTTTACTTTTGTGACATAGACCAGTCTACCATCACATTTCAGAAAAGATTTTGCCAATAGCTCTACAGAAATCTTTTGCCTGATATAATCTGTGTGAATAGGTTTTCTTCTATGACAACTACACAGTTTTACAGGGACTGACATGTTTCACCTCACCAGCAAGTTGGGCTCAGCAACTGGTTACAAAGCACTTAAAATGTTTCCTCATTTTTATTAATGGTCCTGCCAGAAGATGCTTCCTTGTGCCAAGAAATTTGGACCACCTTGACCCTCAACACACTTGTGGGAGGATTCTGGTGCCCTAGTTAAATTTCTTGCTCTATACAAAGTTTATGGTTTGCTGTGATATGCGTTCATCTCTGTGATTCCTATTTCATCTGCTGGCTTGAGGCACTCTCTGCCCTTAGCCATTAAATGGAAATTTAATACTTTTGTTTATAGGCATTACTATCTTCTATGGACTGTTTCCTCAAACCAGGCCTTTGAGGCATGCCTATTCATCTGAGGAAAACCCTTTGTGATTTCAACACTGGCACCTTTGGTGAGGATTTTGGAATATCATGCTTTCCTACAATTGCAGTGCTTCGGAAAGACAGTACATTTCCATTGTATGTTTAGCATGTTAGTCTCAAGTATGTCCTCGCAGTGGAGCAATGAGAAAATGTTCCTTGGCCACTTCTCAGTTTTCAATTCATTAGGGGAATCCAAAGGACAAATGGTGGATTTCTTAGATGGGGAGGAATGGTGAGATTTCCTTATGATATGTGCAGGTGGAACTCACACACATACACACAAATAAATAGCCGAGCCATTTTTACAAATTATTATAGGCAAGCTTTCTGAAATAGAGGCAGTCAAAAATCTCTCAAGGACATGTGATTTATCTTCCACCTTCATTTTTTCCTCAGAAATTGTTAGGTTCTACCTAAAGTTGGGGTGGGGTCAATTATCTGATGTGTTAGACACTCTGGACACTGGAACACATTGTAATGTTCTCTGACCCCAGGAGCAAATGAAAACTGGAACCCACAGTTGATTCTAATTCAGGGCACAAAATTCTCCAGCAGGATGAAGTGTCTAAAGGTGCAGCAGCCTGAGGCTATGGTCCAGGACCTACCACTGTGAATATCCCAAGGCCACATTGTTGAACTGAGTTGTGGAAAATAAATCTTTCCTCAGGGGAAGGCATATTAACAGCAGAGAGCAGACTGGGGATTTTGACCCACTTCTAAGGGTTTCTCTTACACTTGGTTCAATTTGGGGTTTGGGAAACCCTGATGTAGACTGTCTCTGTAGGATGCTGCTGGCTTTCCATGAGACAACACTTCCTATCTAGTGTCATCTGGATTATTGTGCCTCACCTGTTCAGCTTCTCTCAATCATATTGTGACAATTTTGAACCAACCAGAGGCAGGGAACCTAAATCAGGAATGCCATATTTCATGACTTCTGGGTTTCTCCTTCTCCTAGGGACTTGTGCAGGGCTTCTTGGCCTCCATGGCAAATTGATTCCACCATGTAGGCATGAGCCTTGGACATCCCATGTGCAGAGAGTGCAGGTTTAGACAGCAAGCCTTGTCTAAGTGGTATAACCCCTGACTCATTGTGCCAACTCCCCTTCATGAAATTTCTCTGTGTCACTTTCAAGAATTCCACGGACTGTGGGACTCCTGCTTGTGAATATTAGGCCTCATGAAAGAGCAAGAGCTTCTCCGGGAAATTTCGTTCACCTCTAAATATATGTGTGCAACTTGTTATGAGTAAGAGTGGCAAAAAAATTGGGGTTTAACATAGTGAGTCTAAGGAAAATACTGCATGATTGGAATGGATGTGGTTGTGTTTTTTGAAAGCTGCTGCAGAGGTGGGTGTAACCCTGGATACACAAATCAAGAGGATTGAGGTTGTCAGGCAACCACACTGATCTGAGACTGGCTGAGCAGCTTTGTGACCTAGGCCACGGCATCCATGACACATGTGTGATGTAGGAACCCTGAGTCACAATGCTGGCTGTTGTCATGTATACCTTCGATGCAGGAATGTATCTTTAGTGCAAGATGTGAAAAGAATGGATATCAGTGGCCAAAAAACCCCAATGTTTTCTCTGAAAGTGTCATTGTTTTTATATTTATGATATAGTCATGGGTACATAAAAATTTCTGCAAATCTACCTCTGGATACAGTGCTTGGTGTACATGACACATCCCACTCCATGTTGGATAGACTCACCATTGAACTTCCCTTGAGCATCCTCTTTGCTCTTGTACATTCATTCTGTACATGACCTGAGACCCCTTCCAAATGGTCTTCAGTGAACAGTTGCTTGCATGTTTTCCAGGCAGTCCAAGAACTGGCTGTGGAATTTCTCAGCACTAAAGCTTTTAGAATCACTTGGGATTTGAAAGCCCAGACTGTAGTTGAAGTTGAATTTCAGTGGCAATTGTACTAAAACCTGTCATCCATCAATGAGTGCTTTAGATTTTGTTTCTGAGTCCAGTAAGTATGGAAATATGATGGACATTTACTATCAAGGCACATAAGAGAGCATAACAATGTGTAGAAAAAAGGGAAGATAATTGAATAAAAGAGTGGCCAAGCAGGAGAGCCAGTCAATGTCAATTAAAAAATTGGACTATAAAAGAGACATTAAAAAAGGGATATTAAAATTACATGAAGATTTGGAAATCCTTATGAATGTCTCCTGGTTGTTGCCATATATGTGTTCTCTTGCCTTGGAAAGTGTAGCTCAAGCAGCAGATCATCATGGAAAATGAATTGGGAACAAGGCAACAAAGAATAAACAACACAAAGCTGTCTAACCATATCCTCAGATAACACATTTAGAAATGTGCTAGGTGCCAAACCTAGAGCTTTTCTATAATCTCAAGTCTCCACACACCATTAAAACTTTTCACATGATATGTTGAATTTTGCCTTGAGATTCCCAATATAGAAGGTCTGGGAAGAAGATGGTGAACTAAGATTCTTTAGTAGGTATGAATTCCAGGACTTTTAACAAAAAAAAACTGTGA
>PVJX010028874.1:0-23521 GCA_004027295.1 Dolichotis patagonum | reverse complement strand
ACCTGAGCACACAGCCCGGGAACAGGATCTCACTCTCCACCTGCTGGGAGGAGCCGCGGCCCACAGTCACCCTGTGCTCGTACTGCATCCTCACCTGCTCTCGCAGGTAGTAGCTCCTGGGCACCTCGCCCCCATAGTTGATCTGCGGGTGATGCTGGGTGAGTGGGCACCAGGCCACTGTGGTCTCCCCTCCCTCCCCATCCTCTGGGCTCCTGTACCTTGGTCAGGCACTTGGGGTTGCCATCGGGGTCAGTCATGGTGCCCCCGAACTCCACGGGCAGCTGGTCAGGGCTGATGAACTTTGTGAGCTCCTGCTTCCAGTTGTCTGTGTGGGAGCAAAGGGGCCTCCAAGGAGCTCAGGGAGACTCGGGGAGAGGAGAGGGAGCCAGTGCACCCCACTCTGGAGTGCTTCTGGAGCTCCATTCCATTCTGGGTCTAGACTCGGGGCTCAGTGTGTGTCCTGGGACTAGTTCCTGCCCTTGGGCTGCCCCACTCTCACTGCCCCTCTAGCCCTGCCTCATCTTCTTTCCCAGTGTTAGTTCACTGGACATCTTGAGAGGGATTCTGATAGTGACCCCTGGAGCCTGGGATCAAGGACAGTCAGTCTCTGGCCTGGACTTCACTGTCCCTTAGAGATAGCACTCAGCCTTGCCTTCAGCCCCTGCCCTTGGCTCCCAGAGGTAAAGCATTCTCAGAACCACAGGGCTAAGTTTGTCCACTTCCAAGGAACATGGCACAGACAAAGTAGAAAGCAGAGGTGAATAACTAACATGCCCTCGTATAAGAATGGATTGCATAAGCATGAAAGTGATGGGGAAATCAAAGCCATAGCCCCCAAATTTGACTTAAAAATGTAAAACTAAATCTCAAAATCAGATAATAATGAAACAATGAAACTGGGGGAATTGTTTGCCACAAATATGACAAAAAAGGTCAGCATGCTTAATATGTAAAGAGCATTTATAAACCAACAAGAAAAAATAGTTTTCTAGAAAATGGGCATGGGACAAAAACAGGCCATAAACAAGAAATTAAAATAGCTAATCAGTATAAAAAAATTCCAAATTCACAGATACTAAAAACAAAGCAAAATACAAACCAATGTAAAACAATACTAAATAACACAAGAATTTTTTTTTTACACAGGATCTCACTGTGGTTCAGGCTGACCTTAAATTCACTATGTAGTCCAGGCTGGCCTCAAACTCATACCAATCCTCCTGCCTCACCTCCTCCTCCCAAGTGCTGAGATTACAGGTGTGTGCCACCACACCTGACAAGAGTCTTTTAAATTATTAAAGTACAATGTTTGCAAGAATGTTGGGAAATGACCACATTCATACACAGCTGGTGGCATTAAATTCTTGATATGCATGAACTGCAACACTGTAAAATGTATCAGAAGTCCTGACATGTATGTACATTCTTCTTTGGGGAGAAACTTTCCAGTATTTTTATCATATGGAGCAAAAAACCTGTTGATGTGTACAAAGATTTACCTATGAAAATCTTCACTATTGATTTATTCCTAGTGTTAAAAATAACACAAGGAATCTAAATTTAGATCGTTATCAAAAATGGAAATGTGTTCATCATATGATAAATGATAACAAAATGATAAACATTCTTTTGAAAAACTGACCCTTATAGGTTGTGTGTGTGTGTGTGTGTGTGTGTGTGTGACAGGATTATCCTCCCTTGTATCCTTCCATATTGTTCAAATTTCTTTTTTTTCCCATATTTTTCAAATTTCCAAACAGCATTACTTACATAATTTGGCAGAATCTGGGTCTCATCTCCCCTGTTATATGAGTGAGGAGTAGGTGACTCATCCCATTTGGAGCTGGTAACTGGCAAAGCCAGTCCTCAAATAAAGATCTCCCAACCCCCAATCAGGGCCCTCGCTTGCCTTGTCTTAAGCCTTCTGAGCCTCACTGCCCTCTGCCTGGTGGGCATGTGGGCAGCACCGTGCTTCAGTCACAAAGCAGTGGGCTCTTGATCCTAGTCAGGTCCCAGAGCCTGGTGCCCTCAGATCTAGGTCCTGCCAGGGCTGTGGAGGGGCAGCCCTCGGCCCAGGCTCCAGGCTGGAAAGGAGGCCCGAGGCAATGTTCTCACCTCCCAGCACCACCACCTTCCTACGCGTGTCCTCACTCATGTAGGACTTGACCAGGTTGAAGGCCACAGCGAACAGGCTGGGGGCTGAAAAGCACAAAGCAGCTTCTTCGGGCAGTTGACTGGGAAAACGGGGTCTCCTAGGCTCTCAGGTGCCCGCCATCACCTCCACACCCTCCACTCACTTGGCTGGTCCACTCACCTTTCAGCACAATTAAATGCTTCAGGAACTCAGGGTAATTTGCTTCAAGCGCTGAGAAAAACTGTGGACCAGAGGCAGAAATGATAGGTGTGTAAACACTGCCCCCTAATGTCCTCTTCTGCTCCATCCCCAAGGCTGGCCAGCCAAAGGGTCCAGGCAGGCGCTCTCCACCCACAGCAGCAAAACAGAAGCCAAGCTTCTGGTTTGTTGAGCACTGGTCACAGGCAACTCTCTGAAAAAACTGGTACAGATTTTTGACAGGTGGGGCGGGAGGAGGGATGACTCCACCACCCACTGCAAGCAAGAACATTCCTACTTAGGACTCTGGAAGGGTCCCTTCCACGTGGCTGGGACAATAATTTAACTTCAGGACTGAGATGATTGGTTTGTTTGTTTTGCAGCACTGGGGACTGAACCCGGAGGCCTTTGCACTAAGCTATATCCCTCGCTTCCCATACCTTTTTTAAATATTTTATTTTATTTTATTTTATTTTATTTTATTTTATTTTATTTTATTTTATTTTATTTTATTTTATTTTATTTTATTTTATTGAGATACAGTCTTGCTGAGTCACAAAGTTGCCCAGTCTGGGCTTGAATTCATGATTTTCCTGCCTCAGCCTCATAGACAGCTTGGATGACAGGCATGCTCCACCATACCAAAATTACAAGACATGATGTTATTTTCTTAATTGAGGTATCATTTACATACCGTATATCTCACCCTTTCATAGTATAGAATTCAAGAGTTTTTACATTCACAAGATTGTGCAGTCATGACTATTATCTAGTTCCAGAACAACTTCAGTTCCCCAGAGAAAATCCTGTACCCATGAGCAGTCATTCTCCCACTCCCTTCAACCTCAGCCACATGGAATCAGAAATTGATTTTGTCTCTGTGGATTTGCCTACTCCAAAGTTTCATCTATACATGTTTCTTGACTTACAATGGGATCATATCCCAATAAACCTGTTTTAAGTTGAAAATACTCTTGAGTCACAAATGCACTGAATACACTTGAATTATCTAACATCCCAGCTTAACCTTGGTTGATTCCCCCATGATCACATGCGCACTGCAAGCAGTGGTTTGCTGCCACTGCTAGTGTCACCAGAGAATATCATATTGCATGTCACTAGCACAGGAAAAAAAAAATCCAGATTCCAAACTTGAAGTAAGGTTTCTATACTGCATGCCCATTGGGTTTGTATGATTTTTAAACCATTGTAAGTTGAGGAGCATCTGTAAATGGAATCATAGTAGCTGGCCTTTGCCTTATATATTTGTTGTGATCTTTAAAATATAGTAAAACCATTAACAAAGCTATAAAAATCTTTTTAATGCTAGGTTTTCTGCTAGCTTGTGTGGAACAGTCCCTCCTCACAGCTCCTGGAGGAGCCACCAGTGCAGCTTCCCCTCAGCTCCCTCCCATGAAAACAGCAACCAGGAAGAAGGTCAAGGCGTTGGAGCTGAGGGCCAGACAGGGCCTCAGAGAGGGGAGGACACCATCACAGGTTGGGAATGAGAAGGGTGGGACTATGAGGAGAAAGACATCCATTGGGACCCTGGCAGGCCTGAGAAAGAGGCCCTGTTGTGACCTTCAGGGCATAATATGGTGATGTCGGGGTGCCATGCCCCAACTAGGGGCTGCGGGTTTGAAAACATCCCAGCTGTCGATAGGTAAGAGCTGTGAATGGGGATGTGGGTGGATGGGTGTACAATGAAGATAGTAAAACAGGGAAGGAAGGAAGGAAGGAAGGAAGGAAGGAAGGAAGGAAGGAAGGAAGGAAGGAAGGGACAACACCCACCCCTGTCTGACACTGCAAGGGCAGGGGCCAAGTCCAAGTGTATGGACCACCTGCTCCCTCAGGGGCTCTCTTACCTCCTGGACACACTCCATTCCTGGTTTCCACAGATGCCGCAGGCCCAGCCCCTCTAAATCAAAAATGACTGTGATTTTCTCCACCTTCTTCCCTAGCTGCAAGGGAATGACAAGAGGTGAAACCCCATGAGGGTCAATGTCTCAGTCCTGCCTGGCTTGGAGGTTTCATGCCAAGAAGCCAGGTACAGGAAAGAAGCCATCTCAAGGGACTCAGGACCAAGCCCTGCCTGTCTCATTTCTGTCCACAGGAAGATAAATCACTGTGCCTCAGTTCTCCTTTCTGTGCAGCAGGCTGAAATACCTGTCTTCTTTGTTAAATACAGAGGGCAGCATGGCCAACTTGGTTAAGCAGGAAACCAGTTTGGGGAGGAACAATGCTCAGCTCTGTCCCATGCTGTGTGCCCTTGGGTCTGTCACCGACCTCTCTGAGTCTTAGTACTCCTTGGTAGTACTAAGAGCCAAGGAGCTCTAGAAGGTAGGCTCTGGGTATGGGTGCACAGTGCTGCAGGCAAGCTGTGGGGTTCAGTTTGGGACTCTAGGGACCCTAGTGCTCACCTTCTGAGTCTGCTGCTCACACTGGTGCATGAGCAGCTCACAGCTCTGGTACTTAGACCTGAGTAGTTCCTGCTTGGAGACGGAGAAGAGGAGCCCCTTGAAGTCTGTGCCCCTGGCGATGTGGTACCAAACAGGGCTGCCCTCGTAGTCATGGCCACAGATACCATTGGCACCGTACAGCACAAGCACCTGGATGTACAGCGATGAGGGCTCAGGGCACGGGCTGAGGCACTGGGCAGTGGGTGTAGGCTTGAGGGAGACTCACTTCTGGGAGCTTCCATGCAAGGATGTTGTCCAGGTCCTGTTGCTTCCGGAACTCCACATGCTGCGGAGGTATGGTAGGGACTAAAGACCTCTGGCAGTACTGGGGATACCAGACCAGGGCCCCGTGCCTAGAACCCCTGAAAGCCTGTCGCATTATCCTCAGGCTGGGAGTGTGGACAGGAGGGGCCCAGATATAAGAGGAAAGAGGATGGAGAGGCCCAGAGAGTTCCAGGTGAGGGAGACCTGCATGTGTCCCTACATCATTCATTTGCTCCTACCTCATCTGCACATGGCCACCCTGCAAATCTGCAAAGAGGTCAGAGTCTATTCCTTGGGTTCTAGTCACTCTTAAACAAAGGCCTAGACCCCCTCTGGCCTCCATCCCCTGTACAACCGTGTCTCTCTCCATTCTCTCTACAGCGTGACCTCTGTGTACTCCTGGAATATACCCAGCTTATTATCACCTCAGGGCCTTTGGCCAGGCTGCAGCTGCTGCCTCTGCTCTTTACATGCCTGCTCTTTTGGAGCACTCATGTCATGTCCCAGTCAAATGTCCCTGACCAGCCTTCCTCCCTTCCTTTTTGCCTTTTTCCCTCCCTCTCTCTTTTCTTGTTTTCTCCCTCCCTCTCTTCCTTCCTTCCTCCCCTCCTTCCCTGTATTACTGTCTTTATTGTATTCTCCACTCTCTGGAATTGTCTTATTTATTTGTTTATGTGGTTTTTTCTCTCTCTTTCCATCAATTCACTCTCCCCTGTGCCTAGCACAGGTCTAGGCTCACCATTAGTGTTCAGTAAATGAGTGTTTCGTGAATGAATGAATGAATTAGTGAATGAATTTGTGCCTCAAACTTGGGGTAGGAAACAGGACCAGATTAGGCTGGGGGAGGCATTGCCCTCACCTTCCGCAGCATGTCCTCTGATTTCTTCAGGTTGAACCTCCGAGCTACAATGAGGGAACAGAGATATGATTGTAGAACCCAAAAAGTTCACTTTGGGCATCTGTGAAGAGTAGTCCTGTCCCACCCTCCAGGTTGGCTTTGCCTCCTCTGTTCTCAACCCCTGGACCCACAGTGGGGCTCAGGGAAGAACCAAAATACCTTGAGTCCCAGGAGACATGGGCACAGGCTTTTTGGCTCTCTAGGCCCATCATGGTGAATGTGTCTCTCTGTGGGCCTTGATTGTGGAAGTGAAAACAGATGACGCTATCCAGGAGAAAGGTAACAAGAGGTGTCACATGGTGGCACACGCCCATAATTCCAGCTCTTGGGAGGCTGAGGCACAAAGGTCATTTTGAGTTTGAAGCCACCCTGGGTTACACAGTGAGTTCATGACTGGTCTGTCTGAACTATACAGTGAGACCCTCAAAAAAAAAAAAAAAAAAAAGTTGAGAGCTAGGTATGTGGCTCAGTTGTAGAGCTCTTGACTTGCATGTACAAGGCCCTGGGTTAAATCTCCAGCAGCACCACACACACACACACACACACACAACCCAAAAAGCAACAACAACAACAAAAGGAGGATCAGGAGGAGGAGGAAGAGGAGGAGGGGAAAGGGAGGAGGGCAGGGGAAAAAGGGAAGTGGGAGGAGATAAAGAAGAGAAGATGCCCAGAGAAATAGCACAAGCCCTTGTCACATCTGCTGCCAGATGTGGGATCTTAGGGCCCTTTTCCTCTTGTTCCAGAAAAGTCAGTAAGAGAAGAGAGCCTCAGAATCTGGTGGCTGAGAATTGTTCAAATCAACAGATCACAACCTTTTTGGCCTCAGGCCTTTTATACTCATAAAAATTGTCAAAGATGCCACAAAACTTGTTCATTTGGGTTTTATCTGCCTATATTTACTGCATGGGAAGTTAGAATTGAGTATTTTTAAAGCACAAGAATGCACAGCACATAGTCCCTTAAATTCAGAGCAATGATGTCATCACATACTATACATTCTCTGGAAAATCTGATATACATTTGTAAGAAAATGAGAGCAAAAATGCAAATAAGGCTGGGGAGTTATTATAAAAATAGTGAAGACATTAGGAGTAAATGATCCAAAAGGATCTTGGGCACCTTAGAGGTGTCTGGGCCACACTTCAAGAACTACTGTCTTACAGTGTGACTGACGTATTGTATACAAGAAGAATAAATTAAAAGATCATTTCCCAAAACTGTTACCAGCTTGTTGTATGACTTTGGGCTAGTCTCTTCTGTTTTGGGGTATAGTTTCATTACCTCTCAATTAAGACTGCCTGTGACCCAGTATCCCCACCTCTTAAGATGCATTTGAGAAAAACATTTGCACATCTGTGTCAAGGGGAGTATATAGGGTTGTCTCATACTGAAGTGTTCATAATCACAAAAGCTGGAAATAACCTAAATGTCCATCCCTAGAGGACTCTTTAAATAAATGATGGCTCTACCATACTGAGAAATACTATGCAACCATTAGAAAGGATAGGAAAGATTAAGATGGACATATCTCCAAACAGTATGTCTAATGAGAACAACAAGTTGCAGGATAATTTTTCAAGTATATAAAATATGTACTATCACCATTTATATTTTATTATATTGCTTATATTTTTACTGTGTTATAAATTTATATTTATACTGTATTGTTTATGTACACATTTCTGCATATGTACATGAAAATGCATTGAAAGAAGTCAGCAATATGAGTATGAAAGAAATAGTTTTACACTCCTACCCCTAGCAGCATTATTACTGGGTTTATAGCTCAGTGGCAGAGTGCTTAAATAACATGCATGGAAACCTAGGTTCAATTCTCAGTACCACAAAAAAAATAAAAACAACAGTGTTAATCATAAAAATTAGAATACAGAAGCAACACAAGTGTTCACTGGCAGATGAATAGCTAAGCAAAATGTTGTGTATCCATATAATGGGATGTTAGTCAACCTTAAAGAATTTTAAAAAGGAACAAAATTTTGCTTCAAAATGGATGAATCTTGAGTACACTGTGCTAAGTGTTATGGTTTATATCATATGACTTGTGCCTTTTAGTTGGGGCTTTTGGGTGATGATCAGATTGTGGGTATGTGATAGTTATCACTGAGTTGGCCCACTGTGGAGTTTATAGCTCAGTGTGATGTTGGGAGGTGAAGCCTGGTTGGAGGTGAGTCACTGGGGTGTGTGGTCTAGAAGAGTCCATCTCCCTCCCTCTTCCCTTGATTGGTCTCAGTTTCCCATCACCATGCCATGAACTATTTCTCTTCTGCCATGCCCCTCTGCCATTGCTGCCCTGCTTTGGAACCAGCTAACTACAGGCTGAAACCTATACCAACTATGAGCCAAAATAAACCTTTTCCCCCTAGATTTGTGGGTTTCAGGTATTGTGTGTCAGTGACAAGAAAGTAACTGAGACACTAAGTGAATTAAGCCAGACACAAAAAAGACAAATACTGCATAATTCCACTTATACGAAGCACATAGCACAGACAAAATCACAGAGCCAGAGAGTAGGATGGTAGTTGCCAGAGGTGGAGGGAGAGGAAATGAGAAGTTAGTGTTGAATGGGGACAATTTCAGTTTTACAAGATGAAAAGATGGTAGTGAGTGTTGCACAAGGCTACAAATGTATTTAATGGCGCTGAAATGCACACTTACAAATGGTTAAGATGGCAAATTTTATATGTATTTTGCCACAATTTTAAAAATTGGAAAAAATCTGCAAGATACTCAGATACTGGCGACAATGGTGACTTTCAGGGGCTGCAGAGACTTCACTGTTATCAATAAGATATGATCATTACTTTTCTGATTGCTGAAACAAAATACCTGACACCCATGGTTAAAGGGGAAACGGTTTATTTGGTTCACAGTTTGTAGGCTTTTCTTTCCATAATTAGCTGGCTCCAGGGTGTTGCCAGGCAGGGTGGCATGGCAGAAAGGCCTTGATATGAGAACATTTATGGCAAGTGGAAAACAGCAAAAGCAAACAAGCAAGGGGTGACTACAACTCTTTCTAACCTATATATTTTATCCAGGTGATTTAGGAGGGGTAGCACTCATGCCCTTAATCCTGTTTCCCCTCAGAGTAGCATTGCACCGTGAATCAAACCCAACATCGCAACTCTAGATCCAGCCACTGACAAAGCCCCACCTGTGACTCCATGAGGCTTTGGGGGACATCTAGACATAAACCATAACAATTTTCAATGAGAGTGTGGTCACATATTCCTTCCATAGTTAAATTTTTAAAAATAAAATAATAATAGAGCTCTTTGTTACCACGTGTTGATCATCCTTCTGTAAGTGTAACAAATCACTCAGATAATTTACTTATAAAGGAAAAGGAGCCAGGCATGGTGGTGTTCATCTGCAGTTCCAGAATGCATGAGACTGAGGCCAGCCTGGCTAGATAGTGAGTTTAAGGCCAGCCTGACCTACATAATGTGGCCTTGTCGCAAAAATGAAAACAAAAACAAAAAACAACCCACAAACAGAAAAGGTTTATTTTGGCTTGAAGTTCTGGAGGTTCTAGTCCATGAGCAAGTGGCTGTGCTAAGCTGCTCACTTTGTGCCCAGGACTAAATAGAGGAAGGGGCTACTTGGTCCTCTCATGAGTTTCACCACTTAGCGCCAAGCTGGGAACTAAACCTTCAATACACGGCCTTTGGGGGATGGTCCAGGTCCCCGTCACGGTTACCAGCCACTTTTCAATCTTTAAATATATAACTCAACTATTTCACGGAGTACATGCAACAGTTTTGTCCAGCTGAGAAACTAGGACTGCCAAGTAGGGGAAAGAGAATCACCTTCTAGTACATTCTACAGGTATATACCTATTCCAAGGAAGAAGGAAAATGGCATTGATATGAGAATTTTCTCCAAATAATTAGTGAACAAAACAGTTTAAAGTGTATGAACCTGATTATGTTTTTCAAAATTACACATAAAATCGGGTGTGGTGGCACATGTGTTTAATCCTGGCACTCAGGAGGCTGAGGCAGGGAGAATACTGTGAGTTTGAGACCAGCCTGGACCACAAAGTGAGCTGAAGGCCAGCCTAAACTGCATAGTGAGACCCTGTTTCAAGAAGACAAAATAAATAAATAAAGTAAAAAATTACATACAAGTTTGCCTCATAATCATGCTGGATTACCAGTGATTTATATAATCATTTTCCCATGCCTTCCAGATTTTCCATGACAAACATATTTATTTGTTTTATTTTATAATATTTATAATCATAAATAATCATTTATTTTATAATCATAAAAATTTACAATGTATATTACAAACAAATGAAGTCAGTCCCCAGCAGTGCCTATAGGCTGAAGAAGTTTCCAACACTTGAAACCTTGGGAGACAAGTCACATTCAAACTGCAGCAAATCTGCCACCAAACAAGAAAAGAATCCCAACTGGAATCCCAAAGTCCTGGGTCCAGTCCCATCTGTGCCTCTTACCAGATGCTTAGGAGCTGGGGCAGGAGGCCGCCTTCTGCTGGGACTGTTTCCTCAATTGTTTATAGGGAAAATAGCTGTCCAGGCTTGTCCCCACTTTTCTATAGAGGAGCCATGTTGTCCCTCTTGGCTACTCTATCATACCTTTTTTCTGGCTTGTTTGTTTTTTGAGACAGGATTTCACTATGTAGTCCAGGCTGGTCTCAAATTCATAATCTTCTAGCTTCAACCTCCCAAGTGCTGGGATTACAGGTGTGTACCACCACGGCCAGCTGCTGACTCTACTTCTGACCTGCTTCTGCTAGGCAACCTTAGCTGCTGAGAACCAAGTGGTTTCATCTGGTCCCCAGGATCTCAGGCTGGTCCCCATATTGACTTCACTTGGGTATCAAGACAGCTATGAAATGTGAGCAGGAATGAGAGGCTAGTGCCTATAAACAGACCAGGAAAGGGTTCCTCTTTCCCTCTAAGGGAGCCAGATGCCATATTGTGTGGACACTCAAGCAGTCTTGTGGTGAGTCCCTCTGAGGTGGAACTGAGGCCTCCTACCAACAGCCAGCACTGACTTATTAGATACATGAGGCATCTTGGAAACAAATCCTGCCCAGCCTCATCAAACCCTTATCCGGCTGCAGCTGTGGTCTCAACTGACACCTCACAACCCACCAGAATCTGCCACATACATCCTGGCCACAGAAAACTGTGGGAGACAACATATTTTTCTGACTGATTAAAACCTCTCTGTTGGCCAGGTGTTGTACTCCTGTAATCCCAGCGGTCAGGAGGAATTTGAGGCCAGGTGTTGTACTCCTGTAATCCCAGCGGTCAGGAGGAATTTGAGGCCATCCTGAGCTACATAGTGAGTTCAAGGCCAGTGTGAACTATAAAGTGAGACTCTGTCTCAATGAAATCAAATCAAATCAGATCAGATCAGATCAAATTGAAGAGTTCTGTTTTAGAATCCAATGACTCTATCCTCAGATTCCACTTCTGTCATTCAAGCAGCTGTGGTGGGTCAAAAATATTTGAACAAATTGTATCTGTATTGAACATGTGTGAACTTTCCTTGTCATTATTTCCTAAGCAACACAGTATAATAACTATGTCACATTTACATTGTGTTAGGCATCATAAGTCATCTTCGGACGATGTAAAGTGGATGGATGTGGGTAGGTTACATGCAAATATACCATTTTATATGAGGCACCTGAGCACCTGTGCTGTGTGTGTGTGTGTGTGTGTGTGTGTGTGTGTGTGTCTGTCTGTCTGTCTGTGTGTGGTGCTATGCTTTTGATATCCTTGAGGGTTGGGGAACCATCTCCTGCAGATAGTAATTTGATACTAAGGCCGACTCTACTTGTTACACAGCAAGACACATCGATACATGCCTCTCATGTACCTTGGAGCCTCACCCCAGCCCGTTCTCTACCTCACCTCGGAGCCAGCGCAGGAGGAAGAAGTCATCAGGGCTGGGCAGAGTGGACAGCACATCCTGGATGTCAGCCCGGAACTATGAACAGAGAAGGCAGAGGCTCTGATGTGATCCTGAGGCCTCTGGGGGCGCCGACCAGCCCACCTTGAGCCTTCAGGTTTCACCTGCCCTTGTGGAGGGAAATGTTGGAGTGAAGAAGGCCCACCGAGCCAGGGAGAGCCAGGAACTGGGCCAACTTGGGGTAATTCTTTTTCTACCTCAAGGAAATGGAATCATAATGAGCCAGCTGAACGAACCTTCAAAGAGGATTAAATGTGGATTAAAGATAGAGAGGATTTATAAACCTGACACTTCTCCGAGGGGTGTGGGGACAGGCAAGGACCATTATTCATGGTTTTGATGTTTATCCTCAAGGAGTCTCCAGGCTAGGCCAGGTGAAAGGGTAACCTACAGAGAGTCTGAGACTCAGAGAGGTTGAGCAACTTGCTCAGGGCCACACAGCCAGTGAGTGGCAGATCCAGCAGGTACTTCACAAATCCAGGTCAGAGCCCATCATCCAGGCCCAAGTGAGAAGTGGCGTGGCCTGGCTTCAGAGAGGATCCTCTCTCAACAGTGCCCAGGAATTAGTTGGTATACTTCAGCTGGCCCCAGGACCACCGTGCAGGGTCTGGGGGCTGAAGAGCTGCACAATGTGGGCCAAAGCCATCTTGTAACACTGAGGAATCTGGAAGGGGAAGGGGCACAGGACAGAGCATGCTGTCTCCAGGTGTTCTTGCCTGAGTCACTTTGTCTCTCCCTGTGACTTGCTTAGCCAAGATGAGCAATTCTTGATCCCAGGAGTTTTTTTTTTTTTTTCAGGTGGAACCCAGGGCCTCACACATGGTAGACAAGCCTTCTCCCACTGAGCTGCACCCCCCAGTACCTCCAGATTGTTGTAAGAAGGTTTTACCCCCATCCAAGACACAATGTTGTTCTCCCAGTGCTGAGTCTATTAAGGGCAGGACTTGGTCTCATCAACTCAGTCCTTCCCTCAGAGCTCATGGAAGTGCCTGAGTCTCCTTGCAGTCCTTGACATCACGTAGAGAAAGAACCTGAGGAAGACCTGAGACCTGACCACTAAGGAAATGCCCTGAGGCTGCAGAGGAAAACACAGCCTGCTCCTGCCTCTCCCAGATCACAGCTGAGGACAGGACCTGCCACACCAGCCTCCCCGTGACAAGTCAGCATCTCTCAACTGTGCTGTCCAACGTGATAACCACAAATGGCTAACTCGTGACTAGTCTGAGTTGAGATCTGCTGTGGGTGTAAAATACAAGATTCCAAATATGTCATTTAAAAAATCTCTAAAATAAGTTTTGTGCTGATTACTTACTAAAGTGATAATAATTTGGCTATGTTAGGGTAACTAAAACGTATCATTAAAATTAACTTTGGAGTCAGATGTTACAGGATTATATGCCTGTAATCTCAACGCTGGACCCTGAGGCAAGAGAGTTTGGAGTTTGAGGTCAGTCTGGGATATGTGGTCCCAGGCCAGCTTGGACTACACAGAGAAACCTTGGCTCAGAAAAAAATTAATTTTACTTATTTCCTTTTATTTTTTAATGTGACTAGGAGAAAATTTTAGTGATATGCATAGCTTGTACCTGAAGTTTGTGTTATACTCCCACCAGTTAGCTTTAGAATAGCTTTGGGCCAAGAAGATTTTAGAAGTTAAAAAGATCAACCAGAGGTGGTGGCACATGCCTGTAATCCCAGTACTTGGGAGGCTGAGGCAGGAGGACTGCCATGAGTTCAAAGCCAGCCCAGGCTACATAAGCGAGTTCAAGGTCAGCCTGCACTACACAGCAAGACTTTGTCTCAAAAAAAAAAAAAAGAAAGAAAAGGGCTGGGATTTAACTCAGCGCGATAAGCACCTGCCTTGCAAGCGCCCAGTCCTGAGTTAAATCCCTGGTACCAAAAAAAAAAAAAAAAAGGAAGACAGAAAAGAAAAATTAAGAAGAGATCCACAGTTTAAGAGGGACCTTTATCCCATGGACAGAAAGAGAAACTGAAGCTAGTTTCTCCTGCTCCCACTCACCTGGGTGAGTGACTTCTCTTGGGATGGACTCAGGTCACCCACTTGTCCACTCATGCTGCTTATGATGTCTGGATGCCGCTCACTGCTCTTGGGTCCAGGTCTGCTCTTTGACTCCCTCCAACCTGACTGCCTGTTGCCCTGCTGGCAGTCCCACCCACACCTACCTCTGTCCAGAAGGGCTGCCTCTTCCCATTGGACCTCAAGTCCCCACCTCAGGGTGACTGACAGGGTCTGTCCCTCACTAGATACCCAAGGCACAGGTCTCTCTTCTCAGACTGCCTGGGCGGAATCTTCATTTGGAAAACAAGGACAGTGCAGCTTTCTTCACCACACAGGGCGGGGCATGTCGACATTGACGCCACTTGCTCTCACCCACTCACAGCTTGCTGTCCACCCCACCTCGCAGTGCCGTGTCTTCTACTTCTGTGGTCCCATCAGATGCCTCCTTAGGACAGGGCAGGCCACCACACAAAATATATGGGATCAAATATGTGGCAAATGTTGAAATTTCTAAAAGGCTATCATAGTAGAATGACAGTATCATCAATCCCCCTCAGAAATAAAATCCCTCTCACTTTGAAAACACCTGTGGCTCTTGCCATTTTCTAGAACAATCCTAGAAATCTCTATTGTGAATGTTTTTAATGAGAAGTAATCAAAAATATTTGAAACTCTGCTGCTGTGTGACATACAACAGAAAGGTAAGCTCATAAAAACATCACAGTGAATCTTCATGGGACCTGGCACTGTGTGACTTCTGGATTTTCCCAAAGTCAAAATGACCATAAAGGGTGAATACCTAACTGATTCAGGACATCCAGAGAGTCCCAGGAGTACAGCTAAAGACAAGCAGGAAAGAGGACTTTCAGAACTGCTTCAGAAAGTGGCAAGAACCACTGAATAAATGTGTTCAAAGAAAGGGGGAGTATTTGGGGGGGATTAATGGCAATGGTTTTTTACCATTAATAAATTTTTAAAAATTTAAGCATCTTTCACACATATGCATCATTCCTTCTATTCTAGTGTGGCCCAGGCTCTATCTGTCACCTGACGGATCCAGAGCGACCACCCATGATTCTTTATGGCTGTTTGGACACCTGGCTTCAGTGCTGAGGAGGACACTTCGCAGGCCCAGATCCAAGCAGGTGAATGTGTGACTGTGAGCTGAGTCACATCTGCCTGGAGGCCAGGGTGAGAGGTGAGAGAGAACTCCAGGCCACATCTTGCCCCACCACCCTTGGGATCTCTGTGTGTGCCAGGGGCCTGGTGCATAATGCGTACTTGACCTAGGCAGCGTGGCCCAGGTCAGGGAGACAAGGAATTCAGGTCACGTTTATTTGGGGATAAGTCCAGGAAACAGAAGTAGAGAAGTGAGGAATCAAGGCAAAGAATGAGAGGTGGCTGTACTTGAGGATTAGTGAAGAAGTAAAGTGTTCAACACTAGTGGGGGCTTCTGGTAGCCGGAGTGGAACATGCCCCTCAGAGATGTTCTGCCCAATGGAAGGAGGAAATGCCTTATCAGTATTCTAGCTCTAGATAAGCCTGGATATGAGGATTGATGAGATAGCATAAGAAGTCCTTGGCCTGGACTGAGGGCCTGCTGCCCAGTACCCCACCAAATGCACTTATCTTCCTGTTACACACACATACACACTGACTCTGCTGTGAGCTGCCCACACTTTCCATCCACCAAATCCCTGCTCCAATCCTACCACTTACTACTGTGTTGTATGATCATGGCCCAGTGATTTTCTCTCTCTGAGCTCCCTTCTTCATCTGTAGTACAAGATAACAATAGTCCTCAAGCCACTGAGTTTTGGTGAGGATAGGATGAAATGCTCACAAAGCACTGATCTAGCACCAGGCACAGAATCAATGGAGAGGAGTGTGGTGGGGGAGAGGAGGGAAGAGAAAAGAAAGGGGGAGAGAGAGGAGGGAAGGTAAGGAGATAGGAGGGCAGGGGAGGAGAGGGGAGGAGCTGTATCTTGCAATTTTTCTGGAGCCTCTGAACCACATGTAACATACACACTGGGTTTCTGTCCCACCTTGGGCTCTGTCCCACAGAACCTTCCCACAAGCATCACTTGGGGTCTCCCATCCCAGGGCCCCTCCATTCACCACCACAGAGGCTGATTAAGAAAAACACAACATCAAACTCCTTTACTTCTGAGGTCTCTCCCACAAGGGGAGGCAGGAAACAGGGCAGGGGTTTAATAAAAAATGCTATTAGTCAAATACTGACATCAATTAGGCCCTCTCTGTGTGCCATGGGCCCAGTCCTGGCCAGCTATATCCCCACGGAAGCCCCACCTCACCCTGGGGTCCAGGGTGGCACCAGGAGGGGTCAGGGGAGGCCAGCACCAGGATCAATGTTACCACCGCAGAAAGTCCCTAATGAGCTTCCAGAGCTTGGTGACCCAGAGGTTGGCTCCCAGGTCCATCAAGTACTGGATCTCAGGGGTGAGCATGCGACGGCAGAGCTGCTCGTGCCGCCGGCCAATGCTCTTCTTGAGGTTGTAGCCCAGGATGGACTTGGTGCCCAGTGGCTGCCAGGGCTGCATGGCTGAGTCCTGGATGGCAGCCGCGTCCACTGCCTGTCCGCCATCTATGCAGATGCGCCTCATGCGCTCATTGGCACTGCGCAGGGCAGCCACCTCGTGGGCCATGCGCTCCCGCCCAAAGGCCTCTACTTTATGCCAGAAGCTGGCGTTGAAGTGGCGGTAGAGGCGCGCGTCCAGCATGTTCCAGGCAGTAGCTCGGCGGTAGAGCTCCCCCGAGAGCCGCGGAACAGGAGAATCTCGACGGGCATTGAGCTTAAAGTACAGCACGTCCTCCAGCTCCCAGCAGAGCAGGTCCTTCAACAGCACCAGAGACTCATCGAAGTACTCCTGGAGGAGCACCAGGTGGAAGCGGTGCTCCACCTCCAGGATGTGCTCCTCCACCTGAGGGCTGCTGGGGTCCAGGCTGCTGTCATAGCCCAGGTCGAAGAAGAGCAGGTTGCGGAGGTAGTGGGCATTGTAGCCGTTGGGGTCATAGTAACGATCTGGGTCCTGCAAGAACTCGGCCAGCTTGTCCTGGCTTGAGAGCTTCCACGTGAGGGGCACCACGGACCCGAAGTAGTGGAAGGAGGACTCGAAGAGCCGGGCAGGGTCGCGAAGCACGGTGATGAACGTGGCATTGGGCGGCACCAGGCCGCGCACCTCCTGGTAGTGGAAGCGCATGTGGTTGCAGATGATGTTGAAGCAGGCCCCGGGCTGGTAATCCTGCACCAGGCTGCGCTCAAAGAAGGCTGGGTAGTCGAAGTCGTTGCGGCCATTGGGGAAGGCAAATTTGAGCCTGTGCTTCTGGCCAAAACGGAACAGGATGTTGAGCAGGGTGCTGCTGGCTGTCTTGTGTGTCTTCATGAACACGATGTCCCGCCGGGGCTGGCACCCTCTGGCCGAACGGTTGGCAGGGCTCACCAGCTCAGACTCGCTGGGGGCAGGGGAGCAGGCTGCCATGTCCTCTGGGGTCCTGCTGAGGACAGAGCAAGGGAAGAGTGTTAGGAGCTGCTGGGACCTCAGGATGTGGCACCCAGGATCTAGATACAGGGTTGCTGATGATGGTGGTGTTAGGAGAGTGGGGATGGAGCACCAGATGGGCCTGAGTTCAGGCCAGAGGTCTGAGCCAGTGTTCTGGCCTCTCTGGCCTCAATTTTCTCATCTGTGGAGTGGGCAAGCCAACAGGCTCTCTTCATGGTGTTGGCATAAGGTCAAAGTGAGTTGAGGCACACAGGTTCTGTCGCATTCAGGGTCTCTGCCATCTGTTTATTGTAAAGCAGCATTGGTTTGGACCACGTAACATTGCATTTTGCAGGCCAAAAACGTTCAGTCATCAGCAGTTTCTTCCAGTTAAACTCAACACCACCAACTAAAGGCACAGGATCTGCCCAGTATGCGCTCAGCGGCTGCATGTTTAGGTAGGATGGCCTGCTGTTTAGGAAGCAGGGCTGGGCTCACTCAGGCCCCAGTTTGAATCCTGACCCTGTAACAGCTGGGTGCTCTTGACAAGTCACCCCCCGCAGTGGCCCTGCTGGAGCCTAAATGATACTAGTCCAAAGCCTAGACACAGATTTTGTGTGATTTGCTCATTCCATGAGGCTTTCTTACCCTCACTTTACAGACGGGCACCGTGGGGCCCAGGGCACTATCACGGGTTTGGCCCTTAGTCATAGAACTTCTGTCTGACATAGTGTGGTACAGGGCACAGAGTGTCAGCCTAGGAGGTAGGGCAGGTGCTTCAATAACTGTGGGACCTCCCCCACCCCACCTTTTGGTGCCTAACCCCACTACTCACGTGGAGGCCAGGCCAGCATGCAGCGGGGGGACAGCGTAGGAATACAGCAGCAGCAGAAAGCTGGTGAAGAGAGCACCCAGCACCAGCCCCTTGGCCATGGACTCCCAGCGCTTCTTTGGCAGCGGTGGCATCTCAGGCACCTGGAGGGTACAGCGCACAGAGTGGGAACGCGTTAAGATACTGGCCTGAGGGAGCCTCAGCCTAAAAGCAAGGACCTGACTTTGACAGCTCTGAGGACACCCCCAGCAGGGTCCAGACAGGGGCGAGAGTCACTGGAGAGACAGGGAGACAGACACCTGGAGAGAGACAGCCACAGGAATAGAGACACAAAGGTGTCCAGCGGGTGTGGTGGTACACGCCTGGAACCCCAGCACTCTGGCAGGCTAGACTGGAGGATCACAATTTTGGACCCAGGCTGGGTAATTTAGCAAAACCTTGAATCAAAATACAAAACAAAAAAGTCTGGAGATGTAGGTCAGTGCTGAGGCCCTGGGTTCAATCCCCAGTGTCTCAAAAGTAAGTAAATACTTTTTTAAATGTTTAAAATTAAAAATCAGCTCAGTGAGAAATGGTGAATGCCAAAAGATTCTGGTAAATAGTTTCATTTTAAATTTTAAACTGGTTGGTGAGGACATGAATGTTCACTATCTTATTTTCAGACCTTTTCTAGTTTGTAATGAAACACTTTTTAAATAAAATGGAAAAGAAGAGACTATCCTGGTGCTCTATACCGCTGGGGCTGGTAGGGGTAGCAGGTGAGAAACTGAGGTTACAGCTGGGAAGAAGGCTCTGGCCAGGTCTCCATGTGCATACACAGCAGGTAGGGTTGTCCAGGTAAATGTGAATTTCAGACAAACAACAAATAAAAACTTTGCTAGTTGCATAAGTCTATCTTAAATATTACATGGGATATACTTACACTAAAAGTTAATCAATTTTCATTTTTAAATTAAATTTATTGATATAATTTAGATATACATAATGGTCACATTCATCATAAGGGGCTTGTACCTGTACATGATAGATCTTAGTCCCTCTTTTTTCTCCCATTCTCTTCCCCTCTCTTTAACCTTTCTTCCCCTCTTTATTTATAAAGCTTTGTATTCATCTTATCTCTTTTCTCCTTCCTTTTTCCCCTCCCCATCTCCAGTTTTTTCTCCTTTTGAACAATTGCTTCCTATTTCCTAGTATCTATTATATATTTTTGTTCTTATGTATACTTTCAGTTTCTCACACCAGAGAGACAATGTGATATTTGCATATGTGTGTTATGTCCTATTTATTTCATCTAAGAGTATGACCTAAGGTCTATTTAGAGCTATAAATGTCTCAATTTTATCCTTCTTTATGACTGATTATTATTCCATTATATTTTTTAAAAACATATATTTTTTACCCATTCATCAGCTGATAGGCATTTGGGTTGTTTCCAAGATTTAGCTATTACAAACTGTACTTCTAGGGCTAGGGATGTAGCTTAGTGGTAGAGTGCTTATCTAACATGTACAAGGCCCTGAGCTCAATCCCCAATACCACCAAAACAAACAAACTGTGCTGTGCACATATATCACTGTGGCATGATGCTTTTAATTCTTTTGGGAAGATGCCAAGAAGGGGAACAGCTGGGTCAAATGGTCAACCTTTATTTTTAACAGAGCATCTTGGGATGTTTGTTGTTCTCACTGGTTTGTTTATGGGGTGGTTTGGTCTGAATGTGGCAACCTGATCCTCAGGGAACTGTGACATGGACTGTAATGGGCACAGTTCAGGCTGAGCAACTGGAGCTCAGTAGAGAGTTGAGCCCTGGGGGTCAGGGGAGACCTGTCTACTCTCAGCTGCAAAGCCAGCGCCTAAAACTTTCCATTTCCATCCCAGCTCACATTCCTGATCACCAGAGGTTGCAGGAGGTCACACCTGCTGCCCTGTGACCACACGCATGGCACATCACCATATGCCTGTGAACAGCAGCCAGGCAGTCAACTGGGGGAGGAGCCCACACACTGATCCCAGGCTCCCAAGACCCACACCTTGCCCAGAAGGGGCCCCCAGGTCCAACTGACCAGACACCAATATCAGAATGCATCATATATAAAGTTCTCCTCACAGGACAAGATGTGGAGAAGCAATTTGCAGAGAAAGAAACTACATGAGAGAATGTGGCCTCTCCTGTGACAATGAGCTATTCTTGCTCATTCACTCTGCAAGGTGGGCTGGGCCAGGTGGGCAAGGGTGAGGGAGGCTGTTTCTCTAGGGCAGAAACAAGAAATTTATGCTAATGGTCTCAGGGGCCATCAGCAAGGAACCATTACATGGAGGAGTGAGTCATCTGCAGATGTAAAAAAATAAAAGTGATGTTAACCACACTATGATTTATTTGTATGAAAAAAGAAAGTTCTGGAACCAAAATGCTCCACTCCCCCAATCCACATATGTATGTAGGTAAATACATGCATAAGCCCAGAGAAAAGGCAACTGGAGGGCAGTAGAGGCTGAGTGTGCTTTATTCACAATGTCTGGGACCAGAGGTATTTTGGATTTGGGATTTTTTAGATTTTGGAATATATATATATATATATATATATATATATATATATATATATATAGGTTTGGGGGGGTTTGCTTTGTTTTATTTGAGACAAGGTCTCACTATGTAGCCCAGGCTGGCCTTAAACTTGTAGTGATCCTCCTGCCTCAGACTCCTAAGCGCTGGGGTTACTGGCAAGTGTACCACACTCAGCGAGGTATCTTAGATATAGGACTCCTGTCTAAATAGAAAATTCATTTATGTTTAATATACCTTATACAAATCCAGGCATGGTGGCACATGCCTATTATAGAACTTGGGAGGCTGTGGCAGGAAGATCATTGCGAGTTCGAGACCAGCCTAGACTACAAAGTGAGCTCAAGGCCAGCCTGAACTGCATAGCAAGACCCTGTGTTAAAAGCTGAAATATATATATATATATATATATATATATATATATATATATATATATATATATCTTATATAGAGCCAGGGATATAGCTCAGTGGCCTGCCTGGCAAGCTCAAAGTCTTGAGTTCAATTACTGGTACCAAATAATAATAATAATAATAATAATAATACCTTGTATATGTAACCTAAAGATAATTTTATGCAATATTTAGTGTGTCTGTGTTTTGACTCACATGAAGTCAGACATGGAATTTTGTTTTTCTTTTTTTCCTTTTTTTTCTTTCTTTCTATTTTTTTGTCTTTTTGATACAGGGTCTTACTATGCAGTTAAAGCTGGCCTTGAACTCATTTTGTAGTCCAAGCTAGCCTCAAATTTTAAGTAATCCTCCTGCTACAACTTCCTGAGTGCTTGGATTTACAGGTGTGCACCACCACGCCTGGTTTAGATGTGGAATTTTCCACCTGCACCATCATGCTGGGTTCAAAAGGTATCAGATTTTGGAGCATTCCAGATTTTAGATTTTTGGATTAGGGACATTTAACCCACATTCTACATGTCAGTAGTGCTAACCTTGGTATAGCTGGGGAGAGCTATATAAGGGAACATTTCTCTAAATTATATATTTTTGTGATAGTTGCAGTCTTTAAAGGAGCATATAAAAGGGGTGACTGGAATATACAGTGAATGTTGACATTTTAAAACTTTTATTACAGTAAACACATTGCTATTAATCCCCCTCAAAATACTCCTCCTCTTCAAAAATACTTATGCCATCATTCTTGCCACTTTCTGAAGCAGTTCTGGAAGCCCTCTTTCATGATCTTTGTGAGGTATGATTTAAAAATATATATTATATATGGAGAATGTTGCTGCTGAGTAACATCCAATGGAAAGGGAGGGTCATAAATAAAAAACTTTAGTGTGTCTTCATCCAGCTTAATCTCTGGATCTGATACCATGGGACTTCTGTTTCATCCCCAAAGCCAAAAGGACTATGAAAGGCAAGCCTTCAAATCGATTCAGAACATGAAGGTAGCCATGAGAATGCAGCTAAATACACTCACAAAAGAAGACTTCCAGAACTACTTCAGAAAATGGCAAGACAGCTCTTGAGCTACTGCAGGCCCCAGGACCACCTGCCCAATGCTGACAGAGAAGACCTTCAAGCAGCTTCATACCTCTGAACAAAGGGTAGATTTCTAATTCACCCGAGAGCAGCATCCCACCAAGATCCCGGCGATCACAGAACAATGCAAGGGTGAGAACCAAGCCTTCTTCCTCTTGGCAAATGGACACAGCATGGCGAGTGTGTCCATGCCGATCACAGAGGTGTACGAAAGGAGAAGGATAAAGCCGGATTCCTGTACGTGGCTTTATGCCTCTCAGGAGACATTTGGAATTGAATTATCAGTGTATGACTAGAACAAAGCACCTGAAGTTTTTTTAAGTCCTTACCAAGGAGGAGAAAAACGGAATGCTAACAACTGAGGCTGATCAGTTCAACCGGTCACAGGTTGTCAGAATAGTCCTGTTCCCAGCTGGAAATTTTAGAAAGCTGTTTTTGAATTTCATGCAGAAAAGCTGAGCTATACATGAGAACATTCAGCTTTGGAAAGCTATATGGTTTAAACTTTGCTATCTCCTTTTCAAAATTTAGAAATTTAACCAGGCATGAGTAGTGTATGCCTGTAATCCCAGCACTCAGGAGACAGGCAGGAGGGTCACTGAAAGTGGAGGTCACCTAGGCTATATAATGAATTCAAGATCAGCCTGAAATATTTAGTGAGACCCTGTCTCGTAAAACCAAAAAACCAACAAATGTTTAGAAGTTTAAAAATAAAATACTTTGCATTCTAAGTTGCCAATAAAACAAATCTTCCGCTATTTTAGTATTCTTCTTTTCCCAGCAGGAACTTGCAATTTTAGCAGCAATTTAATGTCAAGGCATCTGAGACACTGAATTTCTTCCCTAAGATCACAGAGCCTACTGCCTTTTATACAAGAATTTCTGTCCAATAGAGAAAGCTCCCTAAGCAGGTTTCTGTGCCCAAATTTCATGGTACAGAGCCAGTGGTGGGGTACAGAAAAGCAGCTCCAAGTTCCTGACCTACTAGCACATACCCAGCACACCCTACCAGCACTAAAAGCTCTCACTTGCTGTCTTCTCCAGACAGTTACATACAAGAAGGCATGGTTCAGTAAGAAATAGGAAACTTGAATACTGTATAATTTTTGCCTAATCTCTCACAAGGCAGCCAAGAAAATGGCATTTCTTCTGTTTTGGATTTTCTCTGGTCCAAGGTGTCTA
>PVJX010028873.1:0-23510 GCA_004027295.1 Dolichotis patagonum | reverse complement strand
GTAGGACCAATTTAGCAGAATGACACTTTTGAATAATGAATTATTTGAAAATTTCCTTTTCTAAGGGATGCTTTATTATCCAAATTATAGGAAAGGAGAAGTTACATTGTTTACCATAGCAATAGTACAAACAATTTCTGAAATTTCTTCAAGGAAACCCAATAAAATCATAGATGCTCATGAGTATGTCTTATATTGACATTTTGAAAATGTAATTGTGTTACATAATTCTATACTCCACAAAACACATAGTCAGCTTACTAATTGGCAATAACAAAACAAAACATTGTGCTATGGAGTTATATATACACGTTTTAATGTCAAAATTAGCTGAAGACCTTTATCTTAGTTTTATGAATGATTTATTAAGCTAGAAAATACTAAAATCATAGGGAATATCTGGCATTTATTCAGGTATTTAAAATGATTAATATTATAAAATGAAGTAATGTGTTCTAGTGGATGAATGTAAGTATGCATAAAGATAATTATACTGGGGGCAATGTTTAACTTAGCTTTATTATGCAGTGCTAAATGACTGTATGCATTAATAAAACACAGGATAGATCTAGTACATTTAGAGTGGGCAGATTTATTGTGGATGCTGAGCCCTGGGGGAATAGTAGAAGGTCCAAATTGGATGATAGTGGAATCAAAATATGTAGTTAGAAATTTGTGTCTTTTCTATTTGTCGGATTCCCTACCCCTAGCCCTGAATCCTAGAAAAAAAAAAATCCACTATTGACAGTGAACTGATTAAATGAAGGGGTGTTAAATATTCAATGAAGCAGTGAATCTGCTTACATTTTTATTGGCATGGAGCTTTGAAGCAATAAAGCAGGTCTGAAGGGAAGACATAGAGTTTAAGATCGGTATGTATCAAGGTCATGTCTATATATCATGTATATTCTCAACCAAGACTAAGATACTTTGCTCTCTTTCTATGACACGGTCACACTGCAGAGCCATAGAGCTTATATTTAAAGATCTGGTTACATTATGTAGTACTAAATATTCCACTGCTGAGTGCAAAACTTCTATTAGACAAAGTCTACATATGGAGGAAAAGACCATATTCTTCTTTAAAAAAGTTAAGGAAAATAGCTAACAAAATTATGAGGAGCACAAAATAAGGCTAGATCTGAGAAAAAGTGTTTTCAATAGAATGTTGATTATGGTGCTACAATCAAAGGGGCTGAATACAACAGGAACAGTCACCTGTAAAATTCTCTCTTGGAAGTAAACATGAGAGATGTTCTGAAAACCAATTAAGAGAACATAATGAAACATTTATGTGTGAATGGATTTTGATTGGGCAGATATATAAGCGTTTTTTGCAAACAAAACAAAATGAGTCCTTCCAAACTCCTCAATCAGCGAACCAACAAAACACCCTCCTTCTTTCTGTCCCACCAAAAGCTCAAACACAGGCTAACTTCATCTTATCGATTTAGAAATTTTGATTTGGAAAACACCAGCTAGCATAGTAAAGTTATATTTTCTGAGACTTTTTCTCTGGAAAAACACAAACACATTTAAAAAATAAAACAAGAATTGATTTTAAAAGCTTTATCTAATAATTCTTGGCTTTCAAATGTGCCTTAAGAAGTTTTTGAAGGATTATGCAAAATATTGGTCCCTTTAGAACTTCCAGTAGGTCCCAGAACTGTTTGGTAATGCTTGTAGGTTATTTTCATGCAGGAAAATGACACCCAGGTGAATACCAGACAGTAATTCAATCAGGAAGTTATGATGGCATTCTACAACTGAAAAGTACTCTTTGAATGCTTTATGAAGAATACCACATTGCCAACATTGAATTATAGCTAATATTTTTCTATGAGGAGCAGGAATACTAGGGACATAAAACACTTTCACAGTCTGGGAGGTTGAGAGAAATGACAGTTCATCACATGAGGTCTTTAGTACATGCCACAAAGGAAAATCTTAATACGTGTAGGAATGAGGGATTGCCCCTTGTTAGTCTACAAGAAGGAGGATTTGAGTATAGAGGATATATCACCCTGGAAAGTATTTCAGGATTTGTGAAATGAGGATAGGGTTTGTAATGCTTTTGAGGACACCCCAGTTGCCAGGGACACAAAACCTAGTCCTTATAAATATCACATTTATGCTTTAATCAGAAAAAATTCTATTAAAAATAACCTTTCAGTGAGGGACTATTATCTAAGCAGAGCACAGGCATTTCAAATGGTAGATGAAAAACTTGTATTTCATGAGCCCAGGAAGAAATGAGTTGAATGTTATCACATGATAGCACATGGTTTTGAGGTACCCTGGGGTGCTGATATTTCATATTCCAGAATAAGCTCAAAACTCCCTCGTCTGCTTGATAATTGTCAAAATTATTTTAATTTGAGCCATATCCAATTATTTATGTAAAAATATACAGTAAGAATGATAGTTGGAGAGCAAGAACATTAAAATGTAGCTTTTCAGGCTTGTTGAGATTAATGAACCCTCAAAAATGTTATTAACTTTGGCAGAATGAGCACCAAGTCTAAACAGCTCTGCATTTCAAAATGCCCTGGCTTTCTTTTCCAAAGAGAGAACGAAGTTGATACTTGTGACTAAGTCGGGAAAGTACCAGCATAGTGCCCCGTATGTTTCCCCTTCATGGCTCACCCTAATGATACTTTGACTTTGTCACACAGCCTCTCTATTTGTGTTACTGTTTTTGTTCTTGTTTGACAGCCCTATTTCCAGTGGCATGAGAGGAAGAAGAATTAAGGGCCAGGTTTCACTATTTTTTTTTTTTGACCCAGGGAGACATGTTCTGCCTATTGTCCTAAACACTACTTTCACTACTTTCCAGGGTGATATATCTTCTATACTCAAATCCTCCTCCTATCAGTATGTGAATGTAGTATGGCCCAATCCTGTGTAGGGGGACGTGAAGAACATAAGATTCTGGTCCAGCACTTACAGATGAAGGCTGGAAATGAGAATGACCAGGAAGTGCCATTGCAGATACAGAGCAGAAGAATGTGCAGTTTCGGATGCAGGATGTTCTGTAGCCTATTTGATCTTACCTAAAGATAGAGCAGGAGTGAATGGCCATGAGCAACATGACAAAGAATTTTAAGTCTGAGAGAAAAAAAAGAGCTGTCTAAAGCAGCAGAAAAAAATTAGTAAGAAATAGAGGGTAATATATGGTGAGTAGAGACATACCTTAAATTCATTAGAAAAGGAAAACTAACAATGAAAAACATATTTGGAAAAGAGGCATCAACTACTTGTTGTTGGATAAAGCTGTGATCAAGGAGAAGCAATGATACTGAAGTCTTCTCAGGCCTCCCTCTGCCGCCTATATGCTTCCTCTGATGGAGTTCCTGTGTGTGTGTGTGCACATTAGATGATGTGAGGATTTGCAACTCCCCCTTTCTGTTGGGAAGACCTCAAATGGAACAGTGCTACATCTCTCAGGAAAATCCCTATCCTGGGAATTCTCTTCAAAGCAGAAATCTAAGCACTAATGAGAAAGGTGCCTTTAGGCTTGCCTTGTGAAGAGATGTTACAAACCGTTAATTTTATGAAACTCCAAGCAAACCACAGCTGGGCTATAACAGAGAAAAAAAATGATCTTCTAGCAATCACTGAGAAAAGACTAACTTTCTAAGTTTAATGAATGAATTTGACTAAGTCGTTTTTATTTCCTCTTTCTGTGCTGTATTTGAAAACCAGTTAGGCTTAGATTTTGCATTCCTCTTTGAAGCACTTGCAAATTGTTTTAGGGATTTAAACAGAAAACACACAAACAAGCAGAAAGTCA
This sequence comes from Dolichotis patagonum, assembly GCA_004027295.1. Taxonomy (NCBI): domain Eukaryota; kingdom Metazoa; phylum Chordata; class Mammalia; order Rodentia; family Caviidae; genus Dolichotis; species Dolichotis patagonum. The sequence goes on along the minus strand of PVJX010028873.1, from coordinate 19,717 downwards.
AAGCAGAAACAGTCACTGGAAGCCGTTAGTGACTCTGAAGATGAAGTCTTGCAACATGGCTAACAATAGAGCACAAGATCAGCACTTGTTTTACTTTGCGCCTCATTTCTCTGCTAGGGCCCCCTTACCTCTCTCAGCTCCTTTGCGTGCCTTGCTTCTGCTGGGCCTTGGAACAGCTTATTTTCCCTTACAACTCCTCGTACTCTGCTGCTCCTGCTCTACTTATTTGTGGAGTAGGTTTGGCTTAGATTTCATCTTATTTTGGAAGCAGAATCTGATCAAATGTTCTCGCCCTTGGGTCTGGCCAAGACCCCTTCACTGTGTTGCTGCCACATCTCTGCTATCTTAGCAGTCATCATAATGTAAATGCCTGTTTACAAGGCTGTGTGGTCATCAGTATAAATTCTGTTTTCATGCTCCAGAAGAGTCTGTGTAACACCATCCAGCTTTCGTGGACAGGTGGTCTCCAACATGTGGGTCTGACTTGTGCCGCGGCAGCAGATGAGGACGTTCTTGAAGGGAGAGCAGGGCACAGCTGTGCATCTCCGGCTTCCTCCTGAGTGCCCATTATCCGCCATTGTCGAGTATATTTTTCCCCTGTTGTTTTAAGCTATCACTCTGGGGTTTTTGAAAATAGAAGCTTTTAGCTTTGCTTGTGGGCTTCATTCAAAAATTTTTTTTTAATACTGTCTTGAGGATTTTCTAGTTGTTATCAAAAGCACTTATCTTTCCCGGGTCACTCCTTGGTTATTCTTATAGAAACAACTACATCATAGGAATACTTTTAATGAGGTGTTGAATGGAATAGTTGATGATGAATTCTTGCCTCTAAAGCAAATTTTTTTGCTGCTTAGGAAATTTGTAAGACATCCTGAAAGGCCTTCTCCCTTCAAAGGGTCATTTTGCATTATAAGAACCAGGATACACCAATCCTGTTTTTAAAATTTGTCTCTTAAGCCGGGCCCCATATAAATAAAATATTATATTTTATTTCTTTGAATTTTATAATGCTTCACTCAGTTTTTCACTGAGTTACTTACATTTTCGTGTCAGAATGATAAACAAAGATGAAGAGGACATAACAAGTGAATTCTTATGGTTTCAGTAGGGAATGGAAGTAAAACCTGCAGTTGAATTCTTCCACCATACTATTTTCCTTACATAAGTATTTTCATCATCCTCTTATCAGTCACCTAATCTTCTGTGCTATCTAGGATGAGTGTCCTATGCCACCCACATGCAGCTAGTAAACACCTGAGCATGGGTAGTCTGAATCGAGATGTCATGTAAATGTAAAATACAGGACAGACATCAAAAAGCTAGTCAAAATAAAAAGAATTCAAAATATTTACCTGTTAAATCAGTTTATTTTGATGGCATGTTGAAAGGTTATCTGAATTTATCAGATTAAATAAAAGAATTTTTAAAATTATTATCTCTTTTTATTTTCCAGTATAAAGTTGCTGGAAAATTTTAAGTTGCACGAGGGGTTTTTATTAGACAGTGTGCTCTAGATATATCTAAATAATGAGGACTTTTTTGGTTTTCTTTATTAAAGTAATTATTTATTCACTCTAGCAACTAAAACTTGGCAGTTGGTTGGACTACAAGAATGACAGTTCCATAGGCCATTAAGCAATCTAGTGTCCTAAGATAAACTATTCATAATAACAAGAGGAAGAATAGTGAATCAATAAAATTATTTACCTCTGAGTTTCATGGAGAATCAAAGAGACAATATGTGCAACCAAGGTGACTTTAAACCATATTAGCTTATGGAGAGAAAGATGCAGGTCAATGCAGTCAGAAAACAATTTAAAAACTATTTTCAAGCCTGAATATATAGTAATAATCTACTTAGTTATCTATGCATTCAGTGTGAGCTAGAGAAGGGACCTCTTTCGGTTTATGTAAGACTTGTTATTCCAGAGTATTTTTCATGTAGCTGTATATTCTGTGTAACTCTTTTTCTAAATGGTGCATGATTCTTTCTTTAATTGATACACCAGCTTTCATGTAACCAGTCCTTTACTCTGGGATATAAGGTTTGATTTTTTTCCCCACTGTTACTGTCTTGGCTACTTTTCTTGTTGCTGAGACAAAAATACCCATCATCCACAAGGTAAAGGAGGAAAGATTTATTTCAGCTCACAGTTTGTAGAGGTTTTGTTCTACAATCGTTTGGCTCCAAGGCAAGGTAGCACGGCAAAGCGACATTGCAGCGTAGAAATAGTTCATGGCACGGCAGGCAGGAAGCAGCAAGCAGCAGCAACAAATCTGCCTTCTACCTCTTGACACTCCATTCAGGCTATAAACCTATGGATTAGTGCCACTTATACGCAGGGTGGGGCTTCCACCATCACATTCTTAATCCCAGTATCACATCTTGTCTTAGTTACTGTGCCACCCACATGCAGCTAGTAAATACCAGGTGCCCAAAGTTAAGGAAGGAAAGGTTTATTTCTTATAGTCCTTGGAGGTTTCAGTCCATATTCAGTTGGCTTCAAGGCAGCGTGGCATGGTGGGGCAGCCATTCTTGGCCGCTGCAAATAGACAAGCACAAACCGGCAAGAGAGAAAGAGAGACACACCTTCCTGCCATTACATCATATGCTGGCTCCACTCTAGGCGAGTGTAACATTCATACTAACATTCTGAGCACTAGACAACAAACCAATCACAAATGCTGTATTTGGTTGAGTCCATAATTCATGAGGGTTGGGGGCCACTGACATAAACCATGACACATCCTTAATCCACATTCACACATTCTAATCCAGCCACCTTTGAAGCTTTGAGGGAAACTTCTAAATGCCAAGCCATAGCATTAATGTTGTGGTAAACTTCTTCCCATATTTTGGAGAATTTTCCAAGACAGTCCAACTGATTTTAAAGGAAACAATAAATTATGTAAAAATGGGAAAAAACATAATTTCTGGTGAAAGCTGAATAAATTCCATAGTATGAGACAGTTGGATATTTTAAACTGTTTCCTCACTGGTTTTGAATTTCTACAATAGACAATGTAAATAAGGAAATGACTTACTAAATGAGGATATGAGAGTATTCATATCATGAGAGAACTGACAGTACACTGGTATCTCAATTCATGAACTTAGTTTATTCCACAATTCTGGGAAATATGGCTGCATTTGTGTTTTTATCCAATGTGAAGTTTGTGAACATGAACATTTTGTCAAATTGTTTACAAACAGAAGCATTTGTGAACCAAAGTACTACTATATTACAATAGTAATAAAACCAAGAGAGACTTGAAGCATATTTCAATGTCCATACCTGTATCTGTTCATTACTAGAATCTTGAATGAAACTTTAGCTTCATTGAATAATTTTATCTGAAGCAACTGAAGGACTTTGAGAGTACCTGGAATGTATATAAAGGCCAGTACAGGCAGGAAACAATTAAAAGAATCCCTGTGTAAAGGGTCATAAAAATGAGCAGCATTACTTGTAAATTAGTTTAAATTTGCAAGTAAGAGTGAAAGAAACTATTTATTTGTATTTGTAAACTGAGTCAAACTTCGCAGTCCCATAAAGAAACATTTAGGAAGAAAAGTTTCGTTTTGCCCATGACTGTGTTTGTACAAGTTTTATTTTTAAAGCAGATGTTCAAAGTCCCCAGAGCTGAGTTTATATTTTATGAATATATTTATTGTCTTAATCACATTTCTGTTACTGGCAGTTGGCTAGAAATTGCAACTCATTCCAAGTAAAGTTAAGTGGAAATAGGCAGGCAACCCGGTGGTAAAGCAGAGTACTTTAATAATGCTGTCTTTTAAAATATGGCTTCTCATTATCATAACATTGCAAATCTCATTTGTAGCCAGAGTTCCAGAGTTCACGAGCAAGTGTTCTGAGTGCCTGCTGTAACTCTCATTCATACGGAAAAAATAGCGCAGAAAATATGTATTCAGTGAGGCCGATTTATGTAGTTTACACACATAGCTGTTAATTTTGATATAGTTATCCTTGCTCTTAGGAGTACCTACCTGCGACCCTGAAAAATCCAGTTATAAAATCAACTCTTCTGAGATTATTTCCTCTTTTTTTTTTTTTAATTTTAAGAGCAAAGCTTAGCACTGTTTCTGTACAGGAATGTTTAAAAGTTCTGACTATGTGGTAGAACAGTGGGTAAGGTTCCAGATGCCTTACAGACTATTACTTTTGGGTTGGCGGTGCATCATGAGTGCTCATGGTGTTGTGCTGATAAAGATGGGCTTTCTGAGTTTGGAAGGAGTGCTGTTCCATGTAGATTCAACACCCTTGGGCCTGGGTACTTTCTGTGCATGCTGGGCAAGTCACGTGGCTTCAGAAAGCTCCTGAGTGTCTTCACTGGGAAAGTTAAAGTAGTAACATCTCACCTGCTCTATGTAGACTCTTTCCTATTTGGATTGGAGTAGGTGTCTCTAAACTGTTTATCTTTTGTAACCCTCTGGTCAAATGCAGTGAAGCATTTATTAAAGTGAAATCTCCAGGGCACTATCGTGCTCGAATATCTTCCTTTTTGCCCTGAGCTTATTCATTTCCATGACTGCAACTGTTCCAGTGGCTCCAGGTCTGTGTCGCACTTGAACCTCATTCCTGAGCTCTAGGCCTATGTTCTTTTTGCCTGTAAGTCTGTCCTTGGAAATTCCACAAGAATCTTCTTCATTATGTTCAATACCAGATTCATCATTTCCACCTGTCACTTGCCTTTTCTCATTAATTCCTCATATAGTCACTTTACTAAATCATTTGGCTGGGTATTGGAAATGTAAAAGTAAAAAGCATAGTTGCTTTCTTTACTGAGATTACAGACTAATAATACAAGTAACTATATAATAAACTCAATAGTGTGTGATAAGCGTTTCCTTCCTTGGTTTGGGGGAAGCTAGATATCATCTGGATTCTGTCCCTCTCATTTCTCACATTCCCAGTAAGTAATTCTGAATCTGCTTTTCTGAGTCTTCTGAAGTTTATGTCTGTCTGTCTTAACATAACCACCTTAGTTTAAGCCATCAGAGTCTCCTTTTTTCGCCTGTAGTGATGACTTCTGATTGTCTTCCATGGCCTCAGGCTTGCCTTCCTCAAATCCATCTGCAGTTCTGTTTAGTGGACAGCCTAAGTTGTATGCTTTTCCATGATTGAAACTCTTCAGTAGTGATGTTACCTGTGGCACAGCCTCAGGTTCTCAGCAGCACCTCTCCAATACTCATTCCTCTCTAGTATTCAGCACTGTCCTTTCACTTTAGACTTCAGGCCACACATTCGCTTCATATTTTGCGTCCCAGCAACCCCAGACTACTCATATTTGGTGGCATCTCACATACCAGGCCACTCTTTACCTCTGAGCCTGAACTTAACTACTTTTTTCTTCTGCCAGAAACACTTTGTAAAAAAAATACTCCTTTGTCATCATTTTTAGGTATTTTTTTTCATTCTTTATAATTTATGAAGTTTTCTTCTGCTTTCCCTAGTGTGAGTTGGTAGTGTTCTCTATTATTGCACTTGTCACAGAATGTTGAAATTCTGTTTATATTTTGAACTTACTTAGTAGATGGTAAATTTAGTGAAGCTAAGGATGATGTCTTAGTCTTTGTGCCCTCAGAAATCCACAAGGGATGAGAACAACAGTCCCTGAGGTGGACACATACAGACACATGTCACAACCTAGAAGTACAGTACTGGGTACACGGCAGATGCCCACTAAGCGCTTGTTGAGTGGACCAAAGGATGTGCTCCTTGATTCTTTTCTAACTTCATTTTGTGCTATTTGCTTCCACTCAGTTATTTTATTTCTAGGAACATCTTCTAGTTCCTTGAATACTCCATGGTCTACTTTCCAGGGGTTTCCAGGCTGAGTCTAACACCTTTCCCTCTCCTTTGTGCAATTAGTTACTATCTGCTCTTTGACAGTGTGACTTAGACACCTCGTATTCTGGCAAGGCTCTGTTCCTTTCCATTACCATTTTAGGACAGATTAGGACACTCCCTTTTATTTTCTTAAAGTATCTTCTATGATCCTAGCACGGTTTACAAGGAGTGTCCTTTGGGGATTACTTGTCTTTCTCCCTGACTAGACTGGGACCTCTGGTATCTATCATTATCACTATGTCTATTATATGATTGGAATTTAATAAAATTAACTTAAAAGAGAAAGACAGTTATTCTTTCCTGCATTGAAAGAAGGAAGAATTAAAATTTTGAGAACCTACCACGAGTCTGTCACTATGTGCTAGCTCTTTATATGGTATTTGGGGTGGAAAACAGTCAGAGGCAAGGGACTTAGCAAATAGCATTTCCAGATTTTATAATCTCACCCATAGGTTTGCTTACCCATAGGTTTGAGGGAATCTAGATTTTTTACCCCATGTGTACTATTAAAAAGTTGTTTATCTCAAAAAATGTGTGGCCCTATTGTGGAAATCCATAATTCATTTATTTTATAACATTCTCTACTTTATTGGGAGCATTGTATTTGAACAGATAAGATGTTTCTGAAATAAGGTAGCATTCTGTTGGGTGTGCAGAGCCGGAGAATGAGTTGGTGTATCTTCCTAGCATGTTGACATTTACTTATACCATACCTACTGTGTTTTCTAGTTCCATATGGTGGAATACAGATACCTTAATGCTGCCTTCCTCTAGAAACTCACACAAATAGCAAAGCAAACAGAGAGACTCATCCACTCACAAATCCCAGAGGAATAAAAATAAACCAGGGAAGAAAGCTCTATGTTCAAGTGAAAACAGGAAAGAGACATAATTATGAAGAATGCCAGCTAATTATAGTCAAAGGTAATCAAATGTGGGTGAATATTTAGAGCCCAAAGAAATCTTAAACCTTGGGTAAAATATCTGTATAAATAAATGTCGTAGACTTGAAAGACTCACAGGTAAAGTGAGTAATATTCCTATAGAGTTCAAGTTACATAGCTAAGACTCCAAGAGAACAGGATATAGGAGAAGAGGCACATATGGCAGCTCCTCTGGTTAATTGTAACCTCGATTCTTAGTTGAGGGAGAGTGCTGGAGGTAACTCAGGGTAAAGAAAATACAGAAGGATATTTATATTTCCCGGCTCTACAATTTAAGGTTCTTTGCTATAATCAGGCCAGCCTCATGGATGTTTGAAGTTTGAAGACAAGCATGTAAGGAAAAAGGCACCACAGACAAGACACGACGTTGTAATCACCAGGTGGATATTGAAAGTGCTCACTTCCAAGTTTGTATACTAAAAAAAAATAAGTGTATGATTATTACATATTAACAAAATGCCAGGATGTTATGACAATGTATAATAGGGCATTTGACATTGCTTTGGCTCTGGGAGGTTTGCTCTGAGAAAGCAGTTTGAGTGGAGAACTGAGATATGAGTCAGTGAGGCAAATGAGGGGGACAATGTTCTTGTCAAAGGAATGAGCACGCTCAGAGTCTTTGTGGCAGAAGAGAAACTGTGGGTGAGAAACAGAAGGCAGATGTGACTAGAGACAAAGCCTGGGCAGAGGGGAAAGAGGGTAACAGTGGGGAGTGAGGACCAGGGAAAGAAGGCTCAAATATGAAGAGTTCTTATTAAGATTCCTAATAACAAGGGGAGGCAATTGAAAGATTTTAATTGGAAACAGCATGGTTAGAATTTCCTTTTTTAAGCTGTCTCTTTGGGAATAATGAAGACGATTGGTTGGGAGCAGACGGCAAGGTCCATGTACTAAAATCTGGAGAGGCGATGGTTCTCCAGACAAGGCCAATAGAATAGGGAGGTAAATTAGTGCTTTTGTGAAATAACACGAGGTAAATAGACTCTCTGCAGTGCTGTATTGGATTTGGGGATACGTGTCTGACAGAAATCACTGATTGCCTCAGTACGCATTTTCCCTTTCTTTCTGTAAAGATAGTAGCACTGCTCCTAACTTGAGTTTGGGCTGCACACATGAGCCGCCAACTACAGTCCACACTTGGTGAGCTGGAAGCGACCCTGGGCTAAGTGTGGGCTCCTAAAATCCAGGACTGCTCATGTTTGGCTCTGAGATTTTCATGAGCTGGGACGCGGACAGGGTTCTAAAGATCATTTCCATCTGTGTGGAGCTGGACATCTACACACAGGCTGCTGGAAGAAAACAGGAGAAACCTAGATTCCAGGGTGATGTTATGGAACTGTGCCTTCCGGTGTCTTGGTTGTCCTCACTTCTGCATTTTGTATCTGATAAAGGTCACTTCCTGTCTTGATGGAGCTACCATGTGTTTTATCTCTTTGTTCTAGCAACAATAGACTATTCCAGGTGGTGGGAGGGCACTGTACTGACCCACTGCTATTCTTTGAGAAAGGAAACATTCATTATGTCTCTCAGTGTGTAGTCATCCACAGACTTGGTAATATTTGGAAATAATGTCTGGTAAATATTTCATATATTTTATGATACTTTTAATTTTTAAATTAATTTTATTGGTACTGTTTTGATATACACAATGATTTGCTTTATATCTTAACCTGAGTAATTGCTAGAAATGTTTCAAAATTAGATAATATTGTATAGGTGGTCACAGATTTATTCTTATAAGAATAAGCTTTACTAATTAACTTTTATTTAATTGTTCTATCATCTAGATCATAGTTATGAAAATTTTAAGGTATAATGAAGACCAAAACTGACATGTTGAATCTTAGATATATTTATTTTAATGACTTTGAGTTGGTCTATCAATCTAGTTAAACAAAGAGTAAACAAGGCAAGAAAAAAATAATGAGAGAAGAAGGAAAGAGAAACTAGAGTTAATTTACTAAGTTTCTTTCTACTAAGTTTCTTTCTTTCCTTCCTTCTTTCTTTTGTACCTGGAATGGAACTCACGACTGTGTGCTTGCCAGGCAGGCGCTTATACCGCTGAGCTAAATCCCTGGTCCCTAAGTTTCTTTTTTACCTCCTTTATGAGGGTCTCTAGAAATCATCACTTCAATTTTAAGAAGGGTTTATATGCTCTAAGCTCAACAATCCACTTAATTTTATTCAGAAGACAAACCCAATATTCAGAATCCATTCTCTTTCCCTGAAAGTCCATACACATAGAAATAACTTAGTTTCTTTGGTACCTCAAAGATAATTTTAAAACATTTCTATCAAAACACTTTGTGTATTATTTATCCAGATAATAATTATTATCAAAGTATTAGAACCTAGAAGTAGTTAAAATAAGTGCTAATGATTACAAGATTATTCTTACTTTACCCAACTTATATTAAATCCACTTAGAATTTTATGAACTTTTCCTATAAATTCAGAGATTAAAAAAATCAATGAAGGACTTCAATTCCTATAGTGATTTTCATTAAAAAATATTTTATGGCCCCCTTTTTTCAATAGTTCAATCCCTTTATACTTATCCATAGAGAATTCATTGGAAATATATTATGGCGGCTGTTCCTATGTAACAGTTGAAGCAGTACAGTTATTGGGTATCAGAAGCTATGTCCCTGTCACATACTAAATAAGGCATCACTTAGAAGGTTCTGACGTTCAGTCCAGGGCACACTTTTCACAAGCTTTCCATTGCTTTCTTGTGGTATGTAAAAGTTCATTATCAAGTTAGATGATACTGTAATCTATTTGAAAAGATGCTAATGAAAGAGCCAATTTCATCTCAATGATAATTTCTGGAGGTACTCTGTTTCTAAATCTTTCAGTGTTATTTTAAACATTGGCAAGTCAATGTAAGAAATGATTATTCTTTTGCTAATCATGCAGACTTTGGAGTGTATAGTGAACCATAAATCAATAATGATGCAGATAAAGTTACTTAAAAGATACATTTTTCCAATTAGAAAGAAAGTTTAGCTATGATTTTCATAGCTATTTGAAGTGGACTTGAATTCACTCAACCATCACCTATTTTATGCCAGGTTCTAGTCACTGTTAGTGATGGTGAAGACAGAAGTTTCTGTCCACACAGAACTTTCTTTTCAATGTTAAATACACAGAAGTATAGAGCAAAGTAATGTCCATGTAATCAAGACAAATAATGTAGAATAAAGAGATAGGAAGAGATGAAGGGGGCAGGCCCCATTAAGGCCTCATATCAGAAGTGGTGTGTATGTAGAGAGTGTAATCAAGTTATGTGAACAATCTCAAAATTTCTGAGCTACCTTTCCAAACTGATGCAAAGATCCTGAGGTAGTATTAAACGTGACATCTGCTAGAAGCAGTAAGAATGCAGCTGTGGCTGATGCAACCTGAGCCAGGGGAAAAGGTATAGGTAGATGCGATTGGAGAGGCAGCCAAGATAGGACCACTTGGACTAGGTGGATCAGAGTGAGGACTCTGGAATTTGTCCATGAGAGTGTGTGATCTGCTGTGTGTTCAGAGGGTCACTCCGATGCATGTGGGCCATGGACTGGGGTAGAAGTAGAGTTAGGGTACAGTTGGGGATGCCATGGCTGTGATGCAGAGGAGAAAAGCTCATGAGTGTGAGTGGTGAGAATGATTCAGTTTGGGGGAGCTTTTGAAGATGGAGTTCCTCTAACTTTTTGCTGGATTGAATGTGAGATGCAGGAGGAAGATAAATCAAAGAGAAAACTAGGTTTCTGCCTTGAGCAACTGGATGAATGGTGGTGTCATTTCCTGAGCTGTGGAAGACTGCATAAGGAGAGGAGACATCAAAAAAATAAAGTTTGCTTTGGGCATGTAAAACTTGAGTTAGTTGCTTTTCAGACATCCAGGTGGAGATATCACACAGACAGCTGGACATCAGTATGGCCCTCTTCGCAGAGGTACAAGATACAGTTTGTGAGCACTTAGAGTGTTCCAAGCTATGGAACTAGGTGAGCCCCCTCCATGCACAAAGAAGAGAATGTATCTGAGGACTGAGCTTGGAAACTCGATTGGTCAAGAAGAGGAATAGTAAGGTGGAAGGGTTGTGAACAACATGTATCAAGAGAAAGGATGTCCTGTTGTACTTGTTCAATCTCTTTTATTCTCAGAGTTGATCATTTCCCACTTCTTCGTTCTTCCTCAGATCTCTCCGTCCTTTCTCTGTCCAACTCAATCTCACTATGAGCTTATGGTTCTTTTTCATATTTTACCGAGGAAACAGAGCAGCTTTGAAGAGAACTTTATAGTCTTCCTTCCCATCCGCCGATACATGTCTGTATCTGCTCTGCCTTCCCATCTGTTGAAACACACCATTCGCTTTATCTTCAGCTGGATCCTGCACTTGTGCACGGGACCTGCTCCCTCTTTCCAGTCTAAGGCCTCAGTTCTTGTAATTATCGCTCACTTTCTCTTGCATCACCAAGCACTCCCAGGTTGCTGTATCCAACCCCCTTATATATATATGTGCTGTTCTGCGTCTCATTGTAAGGGCAAAATGAGCAAAATAAAAACAAACTACCATTTCTCCTTTGTCTTCGATTTTATTTTATTTCTAATCTTTATATTAAAACTGCAGGTAAGATATCTGAATATGCTTTTGTTAGGTTCTCATCTCCTATACATGTATGTTAATTTTCATTTGATTATATAATCCATTAGACAATTATATGATTTTCTCCTTTAATCACTTATTGTAGAAATCATGTTGATACATATTTTTGTTATTAGGCCATTTTTCCTTTCTTGGTCACAATCATTTTTATATTGGTAATTTTAAAAAATACTTACTGTGAAATTTTTGTATGTATATTTTTGACCAAGAAAAGCTAAAGTCTTTTTGTAAATGTGCTTTTGGATCAAGATTAATATAATAGATCACCAAATGGGAATTTAGAAATACTTCATATGCTTATCTTTGGAGAGTTTGGGAATTGATATGTGTTTCTCAAAATCTTGGTAAAACTTGCCTGTAAAATAATGTGACTACTTTTTTAAAATATGGATTTTTGAGTAGTCATTTAAATGCTTCAATAGTTACTATTCATGTTTTTATTAAGTTTTCATAAGTTAAATTTTTCTACATATATATACATTTGTTTAAATTTATAAATACTGGCATAAGCCTGTTGAAAATATTTCATTATCTTTAAATCATTCTATATATATTTTCTATAATCCTTTCATGCTTAATATATGTTTTTATTTTCTTTTTCTTGTTCTTCTCAACCAGAATTTTCTATACTCGTTTTTGGTACTTTCATAGGCAGGGTTTTTTATGTTTTACCAATTTTTTAAACTCTATTTAATTTTCTATACCTTCTTCAAGTTTATTTTCTGGCTTCTAAAATTAGTGGCTAGTGCCATTAATTTTTTTAGCATAATGTTTTCTAATATAAACCTATGGGTTACAAGTTTAGATTAAGCCATATAAAATTGCTGATGATTGACTGCTATTGACTTTTTAAAATGTCAGTTTCCTATAATTAACTGTATTTTTCTGTCTTGAAGTATTGCTTTCTGGCTTGCATAAAGTTTCAATGTGGAATATTGAAAGAATCAATACCAAGTTTAAAAAATTTCACCATTAATCTGTGAGTAGAAGCCTTGGGAGTATGTACTTATGAGTTGTGGACGTTTACTTATTTTCAACTTATTTATTTTATTTTACTAATTATTTTCTTTAAAAGTTTAATTCTTGATAAAATAAATCAAGCATCTAGTGCCACAGAAACCTTCTGAGATGTGCAGTACATATTATTATTATGTACAACTTCAACAACAAATGTTTCCAGTTCCAATAAAGTGATGTTGAACACACTGTCTATAGTTAAGCTCTAGGGAACTTCCTACATGGCCAGTGTTTTCCTTGACTTGGAGAAAAATTACACAACTTAAAAATACAAATAAGATCTTTGATAAATTGATAATCATAAAGACACTGTTCAATCATCTTGTTCTTGAGAAGTCTGTAGTTGTGGTAGGAGTTCAACAAAATAAAACCTTGTGAATGTTCAAACTTCAGTCTTCCAGGAGAGGTCCTGTAGGTTTACAGTTGTCTGTCAAAATTAAAAGCTATCTTCTGTTGTGGCCGAACATGGTAGATGGTTAATACACCACTTTTCACGAGTTCATGGACTCTGTTCTCATCAGTGACTTTATCCACCATCTAATTTTCTAGTCCTTCTTTAGCATAGGAGAAAAGAGGAGAGATTGTATGCTGGATTGATACACTGTTGGCATTCTTCATCATGTGGGGAATTGCTAAAAGGTGAGAACCGTTTCCATCTGTGAAGTGGCCTGTCACATTGAAGACACAGCCAAGATGCAGGTTCACTGAAGCGTGCCTGGCAGTGGTGGAGGTGCCCTTCCCATTCTGACTGTCTGCATTCATTAGCAGGGAAGCCTCATCTTCTCATAATCCCTCTATGCCACAGACTGTTGCAAACTGGAAGATGTCAAAGACAGTTTTCCGTCTTTACTTTATTTGGCTTGTCTGGATTGATCATTTCCTGGGAATCTGCAAGCAGAACCTTCTTTTGAGCCATGTAGTACTGCAGCTGAGGTTCATAAACACTGACACGATCTCTCAGAAATGGTACAGTGAAAAAAGTGTTTATCAGCCTGCATGGAAAGCCATTTCTGAGTTGTTGCCAGGGAAATCTCACTCTACCTGTCCACTTCATCTGCATGGCAAAGCACTCCAACAGGTTTGTAGGGCTCATCTTTTCTGCCATCTTTGTCCCACAGTCTCCTTCTTTCTATGCAAAATCCAGTGAATGGTGAGTCTATTAACCAGTGTATTAACTACGCGTAGACATGAATACTCCAAATGCTTCTGTGTTCCATGTCCTCCACAATACTTTGAGCTACATGAGCCCAATAAAGATCATCATTTCCATCTGAAACCACAGAAACTTTGCTCTTCTCTTCCAATATAATTTTCTCATCAAGACTCATAGTAGACAATATTTCCTGCTGAAAACAGATTATATTCTTCTTCAAAAAATAAGAAAGCCAAAGTACTTGTGCTTTGTGAAGAACTCCTTCATAGTTTCTATTGTTCTGCCTGTGGTCATTGTAGTTGCATTTGTTGCCATAGTATTTTTCCAGCTAACTGCTACGTCTATATCTAGAAAAGTATCATTAAGAAATGGCAAACCAATGTCATACATCTCCTTGAGATGTTCACCTTTAAGCTTTTGCCCCTGCCCACCAGCTAGGACTGCTACTTTGTTAAAGAAATCTGGAAAGGTTCTTCCTTTCCCAGGCCTAGAGCTGGTCTCTATCCTTAGTAGCACTGCCCAGCACCTCTCTGGGACAAGTTTTATTAGTGTACCTACCTTTTCTTGATAAGAGGACTGGTTAAATCTTTCAACAGCCTTTGAAAACAGTTAGGTCCTCAAAATTCATGGTCTGGAGTGTCGTGTAAAATTTTGCCTGCTGGGCGACTTCCAGCTAATCCAGAATTGTAGCCCAGTTGTAGACAACCAGGTTTGAAGGGCTTTAACATCTGTAGTGCTCTGGAAGCCAAACTTTGTGAAAAGTGGGGTGTGATTTCTGTACCTGTGAATCTCCCTGTTCTCAGCCATACAACTGTAGCCAGCTGAGCAATCAGGGTGAGGGTCCATGGAAAGAAAATTGGCAATATAGAACTATGCAGGAAGGGAGATTGTGGCTAAACTGACTTATAGGATTCTTCCTGAAGGGCCAGCCAGAATAATAAATTATGAAAAATTTGATCAGATGTTGATGGTGGGGGATTCCCACAAAGCTGACCTAGTAGGATTCTTGCCAGAAGTAGAATAAATGAATAAGAGTGGAGCCAAAGGTCAGGGCCTAGTTGAAAGAATTCCGGGGACTCTAAGAGGCTTTGTTTGGAGAGTTCAGTTCAGTCCCGCTCCCCTACGGCAAAGCCCCATTGCAGTGATTTCCTCAATGGTCTTCCTAATCAGCTCTGACACGTGTCATGAATATATTTTTTCTTTAGAAACTGTAAATGTGTTAATTTTGTAGAAGCTTCTCAGTGATAAGGTTCTGAAAATATTTCTTTAGATTATGTTTTGTATTGATTAACAACATGGGCAATAAATAAAGCCAAATTAAAAAGGGCCAGATTTCAGCTTTGTACTTATAAATGTATCTCATAGCAGTCTAATGATAATGAAATGAACTAGTTAATACCTGTCCAATGTGTATTAATACTTCCTGGCACATAATAATCATTCAATAAGGAAACTGACTACATAATAATGATGATTGTAAAAATGTGTGTTGTTCAGATGATAGGCATAGGAACATACATACACATTCAAACTTGCCAGTTGAAGTGTTCAAATCATATATATCTTACTTGTGATTTTGTCAATTTTGTGTGCTTCACCTTACATTTATGAAAGCATATTTTGGGTATAAAAATATAGCTATGGTAGGATGTTTTAATTTCTTCTGGGAAGATACACAGAATGGGAATAGCTGGGTCACATGGGAACTCTACTTCTAGATATTTGAGGAATCTCCACACTGATTTCCATAGTGATTACATGAGTATGCAATCCCACCAACAGTGGAGAAGGGGTCCTTTCTCCCCCACAGCCTCTCCAGCATTTGTTTTTGGTTGATTTGTTGATAATAGCCATTCTTTCTGGAGTGAGATGGAATCTGAGTGCTGTTTTAATTTGTACCTCTCAAATAGTCAGTGATGTGGAACTTATTTTCACATACTTATTTGCTGTTTGCACTTCTGCTGAGAAGTGTCTGTTTGTTTCAGATGCCCATTTTGCAACTGGGTCTTTAAATTTGGGTTGGGGTGTGTCCTGATTTTTTTTTTTTTAGTTCTTTATATGTTGTAGCTATTAGTCCATTGTTGGTGGGACAATTGGCTAAAATTTCTTCCTACTCTGTGAGTTGTCTTTTCACTCTATTGCTAATTTCTTTTGCTATGCAAGAACTTCCTCATAGGATGTAGGTCTCCCTTTTTAAAAAACTTTATTTTCTATTGCTTTCCTTATCTTTCCTACTGCTGTAGCCACACTAATATCCTTGTCATTCATGAACCTTGCCTTTGAGGTGTCACATGGCTTTACAACTTTCTTTCTCTCTTACGTATTCTTTCTAGCTATCTGTCCATTTAGCTTCCTTATAACTTCCTTTAGGTTCTTGTCTAAATATTACTTGTCCAGTGAGACCTTCTCAGACTACCTAAATAATATTAAAATTTGCAAACTCTCTCCTTTTTGGTGCTAGCATTTCCTTTTCTGTTTTTTTGCCCACACTATCTGATATATGTGATTAAATTATTATCTGTCCCAGTCACTATGGTGTAAATTCTATAAAGATGGTGCTTTTCTTTTTATTCCTTAGTGTCATCTAAGCAAGTTAAAAAGCACAGAATTCTACATGAATATTAATTTTTTCAGTGCTTTTTGAGTACATTTCCCTCTTTTTCTCTCAGATTTCATTTTTCTGCTTAGAAGCCTGTTGCCAAAATTTGGGTAAGAGCTGCTTTCTTTCCAACTCACTTAAGATTGTCTCTTTATTTATACTTCTTCAGTTTTCACCGCGTGTGTCTTGGGGTAGGTATTTATGCTTTTAAATTTTCCTGCTTGGCAGACATTGTGTCTCCAGGGCCTGTGGATTCACTTTAAAATCAATTTTAGGATAGTTATTGCCAATATTAATTTTCCTACACACTTTTGTTCTGTCCCTCTAGACATTCAAAGGAGGACTCTTAGGCCTTTTCATTCTATATTTAATTTCTTTGTGTCTCTTGAATATTGCACATTTTATTTTTCTGTGCTGAATTTTGAATAATCCATTCATATCTGTCTTCCAGTCAGATTCTATCTTCACTTGTTCTATAACATTGTTACCCTTTCACTAGCTTTTTACTATCAACAGTGGTGTTTTTCGTTTATAAAAGTTTCATTAGTTACTTTTAAAGTCTGCTGATCTTAACCAATTTTGTGCTGCTATAACAGAATATCACAGACTGGATAGTATCTCTTTAGTTTTTTAATAGGCCTTTGTCCTATTTTTAGCTTTCAGCTTGCATGCCTGAAGACATCTGAATCTATAGTTTACTGTTTTGGTTCTTTTGCATATGGTGTGCTTGGTGATCTTTTTAAGTGTAAGTTCACGTTTATTTGACTTTAGTCCATGGGAGTGCTGGGAGACTGTATTGGAGATGTTTTTCCCTAGAGTGTGTTGGTATTTGCTTCTGCTCAGAGTCTGGGGTCCTGTCTATGTGGGATCACTTTAGTCTCTTTGAAGTACTTGGATTAATTTGAGGGTCTGAGACAGAGCTCTCTTGCCTCACAGCTAACTCAAGGATTAGTCTTCTTAGTAACAGTGAGGATGTGTGTGTGTGTGTGTGTGTGTTTGCTTTCCACATGGTCTGTTGCCTCTACACAGTGCTCCCTACTTAGAGTCCAGCTCTTGTCTTTATTTTATGTTTTGGTAGCTGTGGTAGAGATCCTCAGACGTTTTTCTTAGCACTCTCAAACCCAGCAGCTCTTTTAAACAGTTTGCTTATTCATGATCTACGTGGTTTGTAGCAGAAGGGCTCTTTCAGAAAATCTAGTTTACCATTCGGAGGTAGCCATCTTTCTGCCTTCAGGCCACTCCAGTCAGGCCTTCTTCTTCATCATGCAATTCAGGAAGCTACACGTCAAGGTCATTAGTAACTTCCAGACTGCTGAATCTAATGATCAGTCTTTATTTTGCTTCTGCTTTTAGCATGATTTTTCTCTTCCTTGTGAATAACAGCTTTAATGTCTGAACAAAACCTGTGGAATAGCTGGGATTTGAATTGCTTGATTTTCCTACATTGGTTTTTTTTTTTTTTTTTTAATATTAGAATGAGTAAGAAAACGGTTAAGTAAGTCTTGATGGTGACCCACTCCAAGGGATAATCTTGCTCAGAAACTGCCATGCACAGTTCAAGAATCCAAAAATATACATGTAGTACTAACAATAAAGTGAAGGAAATGTGCATTGCTGAAAACCCACTGTACTCATACACAATTTATTATTCCCCATAGCTGACATATTCTCTTGATGAAGGAGATCTCACTCTTGACAATCTCTTCTCAGAAGTAGAAGGGCGAGAGACCGCTTCCTCGCTATTTCTGGTAAATTTTTAGAAACATAAAAATTGGCCACCCATCCATGCCAGCTGGTGTTGGAGGTGATGATAATTATGTGGCTGTTTTTTGTGCCACCCTGATTTATCTCTGCCATGGTGCCTTACAGGCCCCACTGCACTTTCGACCCTGTACTTCATTAGTAATGAATGAAGCTTCTTGTTGAAATTCTACAATTTGCCGAAAGACAGCTCTTTTTAATAAATAATATTATAGGCTAAATGTGGACAACAGAATTTGGGATGAAATTGTTTGCACTGTAAATCCTTTAAGGATTGTGGTAGATACTGAGATTAGATTAGGACCCTGGCTCATTATTAAACAAAATATGTGGAACTGCATATATTTAAATCCTGTGTTACTTGCAAATTTCTTTAAAATGGCTACATTGCTTTTTTTATTTATGATGGAAATTTGAAGTACAAGCAACTCTCAAATGTGATTGGTTTTTAAATAGACCATCTTGATTCTCAAATAAAAGTCCTGTATGTGTACCTGAAAATTCAAACAGAAGAGTGTTCTAGTTGATTTAGTTGCATAGATCCAGCTGTATTTCACAGGACAGATTCAAAAGAAACAGTGATCCTATTTCTTACAAACCAATGTCGAATTCAAATGTTCACTATAAAATAAAAAGCTCTTGGAATATGCTTCATCTGTGTGAGTTATTTGAGTTGGATAGGATAATAACATGAAGTCCAGATGATTACGGTCCTGTTTCAAGGAGTAAAACATTCAATAATTGTCAATAGAAAAAGAATTTTATAATAGTGACATGTGTGGAGATTATGGAGCCTTAAGTATCTTGTATGCAAGTCAGCATACAGGTGTAGCCACATTTAGTTGTACTGATTTTTAATATCAGCTGCTACTTCCTTAAAAATAACTAAATTGTGACATTTTCACAGAAATAATTAGCTTATTCTTTATAGTGAAGATTGTTAAATTTATTATTTTATAGAAATAAGTATTTAATAATCAGAACATAGCAGAAAATTTATTAAAATACAGTATTATGTTCAATTATAATTTGGTAAGCTATAGTGTTTCCATTAATATTTTGGAACTTCCTTAAAATTCTAATACAAATTTAAAAACAATGTAGGAAATCTTTTTCCTTCTTCTAAAACAAATAAGAGATAACAGAAAGCATGATTTAGTATATTTGGTTTTAAAAGGCAACTCTTATTTGTCATTATAACTTCTCATCTAATCTTCTTGAATTTAAAAGGTGAAATTCTTCAACTGTAGGCTCAAATCAGGTCGCTCTGTGGTCATGTGTGCATGTGATGATAGTGGACATGGGAGGAGTGAGGAGAAAATATGAAAACTTAGGTTGCAAAGATCTTTTAGAAAGAATGCTGAATTACATTGTTAGTGATTTTATTAAGTGAACAATATAGAACTCTATTATTCCACTTGGAGATGTGAGTTCTCATTAACCAATGAAAGGAAATTATAAGTATACTCTAGAGGAATAAATGAGTCCAAAGTACCCAAACTAGAGGAGTGAAGTAGGTCTTTTACTCCACTGCACTAGTACCCTAGATCCAGGTGGGGAATGGGAGGGGCCACCAGTGTAGAATATTTTAAAAATGCAAGCGAATCATCTGTAGCTATTGGATACCTCACTTACACATGGGTCCCCCTTCAGATGGGAATATAGGTGTTATGGTTATCTAAGTAAGCACATTGTGTGTGTGTGTGTGTGTGTGTG
>PVJX010028872.1:0-23372 GCA_004027295.1 Dolichotis patagonum | reverse complement strand
TTCCCAGACCCTTTTCTTGTTGTTTAAGGCTCCTCTAGAGGGTGCAGGCTAGGAGCTTTAGCCCTCTTCAATAGGTTATCAGAGATTAGAGTTCACCCACAGGCAGTGTGCGCTAGCTCCTCCCTTCTGGGCCAGTCAACCTTTGCAGGCCTTCACTGCGTCAGTGTGCACTGATCTCAGGGAAGTAACTGGGTCCCCAACAGGGGCGTGGCCTAGTTCAAGCAGATTCTACCAATCCGCTCGGGGAGGGGAGTAACCCGCTGAAGCCACTTCCTTATGGAGTTAAGGGCTGTCCTGCCCAAATCCAACATGTCTTCCAGTCGGTTTCCCCTTTCCCGTGGGAGGGTCTTATACCCATCACTCACTGTGTCCCCAAGAACTGCTGGACTGCCCGACCTCCGACTTCAGCACGGCTGCGGTGGGAATTCACGGTGCCTCTGGGTGGGTCATGTGCAGAGCCGGTCCGGCGAGCTGCACGCCGGGCTGTTCAGCTCCACACTCTGGCGGCTCAAGCCAGTCGCTTCAGCGTGGATCGCTTCGTCTGGCTTATTTCACTTACTGTAGTTTCATCCAACTTATCTCAAATGATAAGATTTCCTCCTTTTAAGTATTAATAGTATTCTATTGTGTATACATAGTACATTTTCTTTATCCATTCATCAAGAGATTCTACCTCTTTATGGTTATAAATAATGCCGTAATGAACAGAGATACAGATGTTTGGTTGTACTGATTTCATTTGCTTTGGATATATACCTCGTATTGGGATTATTAGATCAGTGTCATAATATGTAAGATATTTTCAAGTCAGATGTGTATGAAGAAATGCTCTTGCATTTTGAAAAGTAACCAATATTCTATGATAACTGAAATCAAATGATGCATAATTGTGATATCAAGTATGTTTAGCAGATAACCAGAATTACTGTTACACAAGCCAGATATTACTGAGATGTCTTTAAGAGATGATAAATTCATCAACTTCACCACTTGTTATTTGTTAGAGAAATTGCCCTTCACCATTCTGATTTTTGGAATATGACACAAGACTACTGTATTTTCATATATTATTAACTGATGAAGACCCATATGACCGATTCAAAAATAGCACCCCTGCTCTTGAATGTCCTTTCACAACTACAGATACCTAGCCACCAGGTTCCCTTTTTCTAGGCCACTTGTATGATTTTTTAAGGAAAAAGCTTAAAGCCTATTCGCCAGTTTTCATTTGGCTCCTTCTCCATGCTTGTTCCACAACCTTTTCCCTACTCCTTTAAAAAAAAAAAAAAAAGATAATACTGGAAGAATGTATAGACATTTTAATCATTCCTTTTTAGTGTGGCTCACACTAGTGCTCTAAAGTCCAACCAAATTATAATTCCTGGGCTCTTCCTCAAGTGATCCCGGATGCCCATGACAGGCTTTCCATGATACCACTGCTAGTCCTCAATTTCACAAGTTACACGCAAAGTGATGCTGTCAGTAAGATTTAGAAGATAGGAAATGTAGCCTTTTAAGACCTGGTGATATCAAGAGGGAACAAAAGGCATTTAACTTTAAAGAAGTTACTATCTTAGGAAAATTACCTTCATGTCAAAAAATTATACCAAAGGGAATAGTTAGCAACTAGACAGCCTCTTTATGACAGCAAAACTGAGTCTTTATATTTTCTTTTTCATGGTGATTTCTATTCCCCATACCTCTAAAAGAAAGGTACATATTTTAAATCTTTATAAAAGCCAAGCAGCTGAGGGTAATAGTAAATGAAAATCTCAGCAGTACCTCTAACATGGATTCCTTTGTCTGAAATATGTAAGTAAAAATGGATGCTAGAGAAATTTTTGTGGATTTGACTTTTTTTGTTATGTTTGAGATGGATTTTCAACATAAAGTACTTGCTCCCCTTTCAAAAACTTTTAAATTGACTGTATCAAATGCACTCCTAAGTAGAGTAACAGTGTGGATTTGTTTTGACAAATGTACCATATGATATTAAGAGAAAAGCAGTGACAAATATTTGACTATTATTTCCTTTTAATTTTTCTGATCATTAAAATTTTTATAGAGTAAGATGATTTTTCATCTGTAATCCAGTACTCAGGAAGCTGGGGCAGAAGAATTGCCAGGAGTGTAAGGCCAGCTAGACTACATAGTGAGTCTGAGTCCAGCCTGAATTACATAGAAAAACGCAGTCTTTAAAAAAAAAAAAAAAGGCTTCGAGCATGGCTGCTGCTGCTGCTGCACTGCATTCCTGAGCCCAGAGAGCTTGGTCGGAGCCAGTGGTATCAGCGGCCTGCGGGTCCTGGTCCCGGTCACCATGGACAGCTTATTCTTCCGAGCACACACACTCCTTCACCTTCAAAGTTGAGCAGGAGGAAGATGCAGAGCACATGCTGGAAGTTGAGCAGGAGGAAGATGCAGAGCACATGCTGGCGCTGACCATGCTCTGCCTCACCAAGGGAGCAAAGGACGAGTGTAACGTGGTGGCCTGGAACCATGACCACCTGGAGATCGCAGTCCCCGTGGCCAGCCTCAAGCTGTCTTGCCAACCCATGCTCAGTTTGGGTGACTTCCAGCTCTGGCCACCTGTAATGTTCCGCCTGAAATGGGGCTCCGGCCTGGGCGGATCACTGGGTGGCAGCAGATTGTTACTGTATGCAGTGATGTTTCTGAGGAAGTAGAGCTGCGCCCCATCCTTCCTGCTGAAAAGCGGGGCCAGGCCCTAGGCCTCTTAGCTCGGGGAGCCGCCTGCTGCTACCTGTACCATGCCTAGAGTTCCTGGACAGTTTCAAGAATTGTAAATGTTTCTTCTGCAGGAGGAGAGTTCTGGGGCAGAGATTGGTGGGAGGGACTTGGGCCAGTGCTAGGAGAGAATGGGGCACTGGCCCTCCACCAAGCCCTGGGCTCCCGTTTTCTACAGGATAGGAGGGACTCTGAACTTCTATCCTGACCCTTCCTCCTCACCTGCCTTTGAATTGGAAGTTGGTACCTGAAGCTCAGCACGTTTTTAACGCTTTTTACAGTTTTGGATAAAGTTTGAAATACAGTGATGTGGGGGTTTTTTTGGGAAAAAAAAGCATACTCTATATAAAGCATTAAAAAGAAAATTATATTATCCTTTTAATGTGCTTCCCTCCAAAGTTATAGGCTGTTTTAACAGCCAAGTACTATCTAATATATGCATTTGCAGGGAAAATATATTACATATAAGTACAGTAACACGTTCTAATCTAATAAATACATATAAATGGTATTTGTTAGGTCAGTAACCATATTGCATATAGTTGTATTTTTCATTATTAATTTTGAAACCAAGTTAAATTTATAAATTATACATAGAGCATAATTGTCCTTAATAGTTTTCTTTTCGGGCCGGGGATTTAGCTCAGTGGCTTAAGCGCCTGCCTGGCAAGTGTAAGGTCGTGAGTTTGATCCCCAGTACCAAAAAAAAAAAAGGAAATATGAATAGTTTTCTTTTCCTAATAATTTCATAAAATTTTAGTACCTAGCTATGAAAGAACTGGTTTTGATTAATATTTATGACTTGAGGAGGCTGGGAGTGGTAGCACATGCCTGTAATCCCAGCACTTGGGAGACTGAGGTAGGAGCGTCATTACAAGCTCCAGGCCAGCCTGAGCTACACAGTGAATTCAAGGCCAGTCTGAACTACATTGTGAGACCCCCATCTCAAAAAACAAAAACAGATTTGAGAACTACTAAAAGGTAGTCATGTAAATGAGAAAAAGAAATGTGATTTAGATATTCCTGTATATGACTAAGAAAATAGCCATAGCCATTGGAACTCAACCGGTTCATAGGGAAAGAAGAGGGGATGTAGGGCTGAGGATATGGTTCAGCAGCATGGTACCTGCCTGGCAAGTGCAAGGTCATGACTTTAATTCCTGGTACCAAAAATAAAAGAAGAAGAAGAAGAAGTAGTAGTTGAAGAGGAGACATATTTTGTTAATTTTTTTTTTTTTTTTTGTACCGGAGATCAAACTTGCAACCTCATGCTTGCCAGGCAGGCACTTATACAGCTAAGCTAAATCCCTGGCCTGACAGGACATATTTTAATATTATCTCTTATTCATCATCTTGAAAGGGGCAAATAAAATTTTCAGATTTTAAAAAATCCCTTATGTTATTAACCAATGTTAATCTATTATTTTGCTTTGAACTTCTCTATTATCATTTTTATTCTGTTTTCATTTAAAAAAATTTCCTTATGTTAACAGAAATATGGCCAGCCTATTCAAGTGAGATACATGGAACACGAGGAGAGACCAAAAGCTTTGAATGACTTGGGAAAAAAGATTCAACTTGTCATGAAAGTGATAGAAGCATACAGAAACAAGGTATGGAATAGAGCCAACTGGTGATGATGACGTGTGTGTTGTACCTGAAAACAAGTGGGGCCTATCAGAAAGTGCTCAGCTATAATATTTAATAATTGCTACCAATTTCCAAACTTTTTGTACCAAACTTAAAACTTACTTTTTTACTGAAGAATTATCATTAAAGGATTGATACATTTAACATTGATGGAAAAAACATCAGTGGGCTTTATCTTCTAAAATTCCTTGTAACCACTAAATAAATTAATCCATTGACAAAATTATTATAATAATTCCATTTTTTAAAATTTCATTTTCTTGTTTTAATATAGTAAAATGACACTTACTTATTAACCTCATTGAGATTAAACTGTGCTGAACTTTGTTACTAACTTGCTTTTTCTTTAAATTGGTCTTACTCTTCTAGTCATTTATAATTCCCTGTACTCTGTTCTTTTATATACATATCCAAGTCTTTACTATAATTTTTCACTGTTTTAACACCTCAGAATGTAGTTATAAAGATCACATCTTCAATTGGCTGCAGCAGCAAAATCTAGGAAAAAATAAGTATACTGTCTGAACTAGGGAATTGAGAGACTTTTTCTATAAAAAGACAAATGTAAATATTTTATGTTTTTGCAGTACTTTGTCTATGAGCTACTTATCTCTGCTATTGCAGTGTACTAGCATCCATGAAACTATTTTAAAAAATAGCCATTTGAACTTGGTCCATGGAACAATTTGCTGATCTTCCTCTAAATATTCACTGATAATATTCACTATTAAAACAGCATCACTGTGTATCTGGATAAAGGTTATCTCATGTTGATTCTCACCAGGATATTACCTCCCCACCCTCAAAAAAAAGTTAATACTTTTGCCTTCAGTTACATGTAAAGGGATGGTTAAGGAGTTGGTTGGGGATTATACAGGTAGTAAATTAATGGTAGTCAGTATTCAAGCATGATATTATACAAGTTCTCAACAACTGTATTGTTTTCCCCGCTATATAGGGTAGAAAGAGATTGCTTGTTTTAGAAATAAGAGGTTTCTAAGTTTGGTAGAAAACAACTAACTCCAGCCAACTTGAAGAAAAAAATCATAGACTGTGAATAATGTGTCAGTATATTTCAAGTGCAATATAATTATTGTTGCCTACTACTTAACAGGCTTTAGCTGCCTTCCTGAGTGTATAGGTTCAAGATCCAAAACAAGACACGACTTTACTTACACTCAGGAATTTGAATTTTTATTATGTGCAGCAAACAAAACACTAAACCTGTTTCTCATGCTTCATTGGGAAAAGGTAGACAATGAAGTTACCACAAGTATGCCAGATGATGATAAAGAGCTGTGGGGAAAGTAAGAGACTGGCAGAAATGGGTAGAATATATTTGTCAGACGAATAAGGGAACATATGTGTCACAAGAGAACCGAAAGGGATGATGGCTCAAGATGTAGCTAGAAGAAAAATACTGTAGAAAAAGAGAATTGCAGTTGCAAAACCTCCAAAGGAGAACATGGAAAAACAGCAAGGTCAGTGGAGGTTAAGGATAGCAGTTGCCAGATCAACAAAGGCCTAGCTGTCTGTTGTCACAGTTTGGGTTGTTGGGCGTGGTGGCACATACCTGTAATCCCAGCAAATGGGAGGCTGAGGCAAGAGGATCACCATGAATTCTAGGCCAGCCTGGGCTATAGAGTGAGTTCCAGCCAGCCTGAAAGGGAGACCCTGCCTTCCAAAAAGCAAACACAAAAAAAAACTCTTCTTAAATTGGAAGCTGTTGGAGGTTTGACATCATTTTAAAGAATCTACATGTAGACATTGTCAGAATAATACAAGAGAGACATGATGGAGGCTTAAATCCAGATAGTTGAAGTACAAGAGATGGTTAAATTGTGCATTTATTTTGAAGCTAAAAGTTAACAAGATTTAATGATAGGTATGATGTAAACACAACAGAAAGAGAAGTCAAAAATGATTCCAGAGATTTTGATGTGAAATGATAAAGGTTCCATAGACTGAGAAGGGGAAAATTCAGAGAAGTGGGTGGTAATATAACCAGGAGTTTGAGGCACAAGTAGATTTTGAACTTTACAAGTAAGAAGTGTGTAGTTGGCTTACACTAGACATTTTTTAAAAGTATGTAGCTGGGGAGATAGTGAAGAATTAGCAAAGGAAACTTAAGTGATCTGCAAAGCAGAAAGAAATTCAAAAAAATGTATCAACCGTAGGAACAAGGTAAAGGTGGTGGGTGTACAGTTTATAGTCATAGGGGCAGAAAAAGGACTTGAGTACCTAAGGAAGTTTATGGTTCAAAACATGGCATTACCATCTTCACATTTCTTTTGATTCTGGAGTATTTGTTCATTTCTTTTCCCTTGACTTTCTGTGTCCCATCTATATAATCTGTCAAGGGAATCCTCTTGCTATATATATTACTACATTGCTATTTCTGTGTGGTTCTGTGATTAACCAATCTAACTCATAATTTCTAAGTTGTCTCTAGTATGTGACAGCTGGAATTTTCTTTTTCATACAGAATTTTATTGTATCATTCTACTTAACAGGAACTCACCATATTGTTCTGGTGTATAACAAAATTTTCTGTCTACTTTGTTATGTGCCTCTGTGCCTAATTTTTCTGTATATTCTTTGTGGGGGTTTTGTTTGTATTGTTTTGTATGGAGATTTGAACTCAAGACTTCATGCTTGCCAAGCAGGCGCTGTGCCACTAAGATATATCCCCAGCCCAATTTCTCTGTATACTCTTTATACATTTAATTCCATTATAGCTGCTTTCCCATTGAATATTCACTATTAATCATTCTTTTTCATACCTTCGTCATAAAGCCTTTTGTTTTAAGACATACTGATTTTGTTTTATAGTCTCAGGTTTTATATTTTGCTTTGTCATATAAATATGTGTTAGGTATGCATTCAATAACAAATCTTTAAAGCAGAAATTATCAGTAAACTAGTGCTTACCAACTCAGTTACATTAAGTAAAACTTTTTTAATAGGATGAAAGATATGATCATTTGGATCCTGCTGAAGTGGAAAAAGTTGAAAAATTTATCAGTGATGCCATGAGTTGGCTGAACAGCAAGATGAATGCACAAAACAAATTAAGTCTCACTCAAGATCCCGTGGTAAGAGTGGCAGAAATAGTTGGAAAGTCAAAGGTAAGAAACTAAAGAGTTTAAGGATTAAAAAATTTTAATAGAAGGTCATACTCTAACGAGTAATCAAGTTGTAAAAGAACTTAGAAAAACAGAAATTTAAGGCAAATCTTTTATTTTGCTAAATTTTTTTAAAGAGTCTAGACATGGACTATCTGTTCATTTTTAAAATTTGTCACACAAAGCTGGTTTTTAAATTTTAAAACTAGTACAGAATGAAATAAAGCAATATGATGACTTTTGACTGTTAAATAACCCAAACTTCCAGATTCAGTGAGACATCTAAAGTCTTCGTCACAAGATAGGTCTGTTTTTGATCTAGTTTGAAATGTACAAACTTTTAATAGTAAAACTTCATTTTTTATAAGTTTATCTAAACTGAGATAAAACTTCACAGTTGAGGAAAACACCTTGAAAAACATGGTGACAAACTTCATAAAAAGATTATTATCCAAATAGAAAAATTAGTAAAGACACTGGATTAGCAACTGACAAAGGAAGAAGTTCATGTCCATTAAATAAATGAAAAAGTGTTCAACAACATCATTAATCTAAGAAATGAGTGTCTGTGTATGAAGATAAATGGATGTAGCCAGGTATGGTGGCACACACCTGTAACCCCAGTACTTGGGAGGCTGAGACAGGAGGACTGCCACAAATTTGAGGCCAGCCTGGGCTACCTACTGAGTTCAAGACTAGCCTATCTCAAAAATAAAAACAGAAAAAGAAAATGGATGCTTTTTCCTCAGCATTTAAGTTAAATCTGTTACAACTTTCTTGAAACAGAATATACATACAGATTTAAAGTGAGTATACTCTTTAACTCAAACTCACAATCATAGGAATTATTACATAAATTCATGCATGTATGTACATGTAGCCATGAAATACGATATTTTAGATATGTACAACATCTTGTTGACTAAGAAAGATTACAGAACTGAAATAAAATTATCTCATGTATAAAATTGTGCTTATAGTTTTATACTTGTATATATATGTGCATATATGAACATAGAGTTAGACAGTCACCAAAATGTTGAACCAGATGTGGTGGCGCATGTTTGTAATCCCAACACTCAGGAGGCTGAGGCAAGAGAACTGTTGCAAGTTCAAGACCAAAATGTTCATCTGTAGATACTCCAAGATAATTTTTAGTTTGTTCAGTATTTTTATATTAATTTTTTTATTTTATAGTCAGTTAAATAAAAGTACTTTTGTTCTGTGAAAGTTTCATCAAGAAGTTTGTGATAGGTAATCTACTTCTAATCAGATAAGAAAGAGCAGAGTCCAACAAAAGCATTGTCCTATCTCTTCATCCCTAACCCAGTCTCTCTGAAACTGATCTGAAAGGTTTTTTAATTTGAATAGTTTATATAGCAGTATTTCTTTGTAAAAGCCAAGGAAATAGAAAATACCTGATATTTCATTTCAGTCTATTTTCCCTTTAGCTGAAGATTGAAAGCAAATTGTAACTAAGAACTAAAGTTAGCATATATATTTCTGTGGTTTATTAGAATTGCAAATGTTGAGAAATTTCAGTTTCAGTGTTGAAAAATTTCAAATAGGTGCTATTTGACATACTTCCCATACTTTTCAAAGCATTTAGCATATTTTCAAGGGAGAATTAAAAATTAAGGTGAGGCATGGTAGCACATGCCTGTAATTCCAGCACTCAGGAGGCTGAGGCAAGAGGATGGCTGCAAGTTCGAGGCCAGCGTAGGCTACAAAGTGAATTCAAGACTATCCTAAACTGCATAGTGAAACTCTGTTCCAAAAAGACCAAAAAAAAAAAAAAAAAACCTAAAAATTATTCCTAACAAAGTAAATGAGACATTTATAGGTAAATGGATGTACCTAGAAACTAAACTCTTAAGTGAAATAAATCAGACACACATGTGTAAATATCACATTGTTTCTCTGGTGTGAGAAACTGAAAGTGTCAGTAAGGCCCAAAATGTATAACAGATAATGAGAAATAGGGAGAAAACATTCAAATGAGAAAGGGCATAAGGGAAGGGGGGAGCAGGAAAGAAAGGAAGAGGAAAAAAACAAGTGATAGACAAAATGAACAAAGCTTTTGTAAAGAAGAAAGAGAAGAGGTGCAGAAGTGAGAGAAGAAGAATGGGAAAGACAAAATAATCAGAGTGTATTGTGTATGGGT
This sequence comes from Dolichotis patagonum, assembly GCA_004027295.1. Lineage (NCBI taxonomy): Eukaryota > Metazoa > Chordata > Mammalia > Rodentia > Caviidae > Dolichotis > Dolichotis patagonum. The sequence goes on along the minus strand of PVJX010028872.1, from coordinate 13,691 downwards.
ATAGGTTCCATGTGATGGATGCTGTATCAAGAAATTTAATTAATGACTAATTATGAGGAGACAAGTTTTAGGAAAGTTAGATACAAAAGCGTGTTAAACATTGAATAGTTTCTAATTGCCACAAACATGTACTAACTGGAAGGTAAACCCTTCACAAACCATTTAAGGCCACCATGCCTCAGCTACAGTTATGTAGAAATTTAGTTATGTGGAAATTTAGAAAATTAATGTAGAATTGGAAAGCTAATATTATTTTGTTCATGTCTGTAGGAACTGGATGATTTCTGTAACCCCATCATTTACAAGCCTAAACCAAAAATAGAAGTTGCTGAAGACAAAGCAAAAGCTAACAATGAACACAATGGACCAATGGATGGACACAGTGGGCCTGAAACCAAACCAGATATAAAAGACAGCAGCTCGCAGCATACTAAATCTTCAGGAGAGATGGAAGTGGACTAAGTTTTAATTTTACCTTTATATAATTCAAACACTGCAAGTAACCACAAAGTCCATTCATCTTTTACATCTGGTATACACAACAGATAGATGTTCAGTTGTTCTAAACTACTTTTTGTCATTTGTTTTTAGAGTAGTTTCAACATGTTCGGAGTGTACCTTTGTTCATTTCCATTGCTGCTTTTGTGAAGCTTTAGCTGAATGCGAATTTACAAGTCAATTTAAGCTTTCCTGATATTTTATATCAGACATGCAAGATTTAGTATGTAACTGGCAACAATCTACCTTATTTAAAGCTTCTACCTTGGATAAAACCTCAGTTCCTTTATTCAGGAAGGGGTACTGTGTTGCACTATTGTTACAGAAGCATAGACTTACTGCATTGTTATTTTGAAAAACAAATTAAAATTGATGTGGTTTAAAGCCACTGAGGCACTGACCTTTTTCTAGATTGTATTAATTTAAAGATTAAATGAGAGGCTATTCGACAAATTAGTGTATCTCATTGATGTATCAAGAGAACTCCAGTTTTATAGTCATCAAATAAATGAACCAAATCCATGTGAAAAAGAGAAAATGCACAATTTTGTTAGGGTGACACCAGCAATTTACTTCTTTTATTAGTAATGGGGATTGATGTTTTCTCAGAGTAACTCTGTCTTTTTCGACTGAAACTTTTGATTTACTTGTGAAAGGCAGCTGTGGTTAAAATAATGCTGGCCTATACATTCATGTTATAGGGAAGATGCTGTGGACCACAAGACGTGCGTCTGTGATGTTGATAGCCTTGTTTCAGTTTTTAATAGTTCTCTTAGTTTTCCTAACTGATTTTGTTAGTAATACCTTAACACAGGATGGGAAGAAATGGCACAAAGCATTGCATTATATATATTGATTTACTGTTAAAATATAAACACTATTAAATAAGCAGTGATACTTGAAAAGAAGCACTTATACTACAAAGCTTAGGAAATAATGCTTGTAATAAATTTAACTATGTTATATATCAACAGGCAAAATATATAATGTTACATAGTGTACTATGATATGATGTGATTAAATTATAGTTCCTGCTGTTAAATTACCTTTTGGAACCTTGGCTGCAGTTTTGGTGCTTCTTAAATAAGTGGGAAGAAGGGACAGTACAGGATCTACTCTATGCTTCATCACCAGACTTGTTCACATCTCTCAGTTCTCTACAGAGGCTTGAAACTGTTATCCAATGGTTAAAGACAAAAAGTTACATTTCAACCTACAAGGGGAAGAAGCATAGACAAACGTATGGGCCTTTATGTTCTTAGTGCTAGTCAATGAGATTGACAGGTTCAAATTTTGAAAGGCTCATTTTTTCCCCAAAACTGAATGTTTATATTAAAAAGAATATTGACTTTACTTCAGTAGTATATATTGAGAGTATATCTTTAGGGATAGTCATTTCTCAAAACTAGTTCTCTAATAGAGATTTTGTTTCTACAATGTAGCGTCCATTTTTCAAAGGGAGAGTATGGAGCAGTGTGTTTTGCAGGGATTTTTCTTCAGCCTTTTATGGAGAGTGTCACTTTTTTGCATTTAAAAAAACTTCATATCCCTAAAATTTTTAAATGTCTATGACTTCTTTTAATACTCTTTAAATGAAGTAATTACATCTAATAATTGATGAAACACATTTTTAAAAAGTGGGTGTCAGTGGGGTGCTCACCTATAATCCCAGCTATTTGGGAGGTTGAGGCAAGACAATTCTAAGTTGGAAGCCAGCCTGGGCAACATAATGAGACCATGTCTCAAAAATCAAAAAGAACAAAAAGCACTGGGGAATGCGGCTTAGTGTCAGAGTGCTTGTATAGCACACTCACACCCTGGGCTCAGTCCCCAGTACTGCCAAAATAAAAAACAGTATCAGCTACTTTCCATATCTGTGTTGGATTCATTTCAGAATAAAAAACATAGCTATGAAAGGAAATATGTAACATTACAAAAAGAGACTGGAGCCTTTTCTTAGTTAGAACTACCACTCCTTTAGCTAAGAACTGTACCTCAAAAATTTCCTAGGAGTAAGTGATGCGAACATCCCTTTGTATATCTGAATTATCTAGTTTATCCTGAAATTTTCTGCTCCTGCTGTTACGTCATTTTAATTTTGTGTTTTAGTCAGATAATATCTTTTTTTTGTAACTGTATGACACTTCATTAGTAAATAAGTTGAATATATCCAAGATAATGTCTACTTTTCCTGCTAATTAATTCAGTGTGAATACTTTCAACAGCCATTAACTCTACAAAGGTGGTTGTTTATTGACTTCATTAATTAAAAAAAATGTATTCTGCTTAACTTATTATTTCCCATTTCCCATAGAATAGTTGAGTCTAATTTTAATCTGCATTGATACATGCAATACAAGTTCAAAAATTAAAGATGTTTCAAAATAAAAAGTTGCTATTTTAGAATGATTTTAAAAGATGTTTAACAAAACAACATTCTCATAGTATGCAGAAATTAAGTGTATAGGACAGGGGTGGAAAACCTTGCTTATGGTATACATGCAATAGTGGGCTATTTGTTTTCACTAAAAGCTTTAAAAGGTTCAACATCACTGATATAGAACAAAATATACAGATTTTAGTTTTGTATTTTAGGTAATGTCTTGTGCAGCTTGACTGTGGAAAAGTATAACTCTTGACAGTCAGTTATATTGATTATAAAATCAAGACTGTTAATAATTTCTTACCAGTATACATAATTCTTTTTAAAGAACTAGAATAAGCTGGCATGGTGGTGTATTCCCATAGTCCCAAGCATTTAGGAGGCTGAGGTAGGAGAATTACCAGAGGTTCAGACCCATCCTGGGCTGTGTAAAGAGTTCAAGGCTAGCCTGAACTACATAGCAAGACTTTGTCTCAAAAATTAATAAAGAAATTAAAATTTTAAAACATAAAGAACTCTATAAAAGTAGTAAAGATTTTAGCTACTACAATAACAGAAAATCCCAGTTTTAAAACAGTAAGAAAGAACAAAAGGAGAGCTGGGAATTTAGCTCAGCAGCATAAGCACCTGCCTGGCAAGCTTGAGGTCTAGAGTTTGATCCTCAATACCAAAAAAAAAAAAAAAAAAAAGAACAAAAGGAGAGCAGCAGCAACTTCTTAGACCTTTGTTTTAAATGAGAAGGGTTGATGTTTGGCATATTTATGATTATTTCCTTGACAAGAATCTTTAAAGTGAATTCTGGAACTCAAGTAATGACAGTGTCACATCATTTTACCACAGTTAGCATATGTATAATTTTTGAAAAACTATCCATGTGTAAAGGTAATAGATACTGACGGTAGTGATCAGAGTAGCTGTTTGAACCATAACAGATATAACCGTACCTCTCATTTCATAAATTTGAAATATAAAGATAAGCCTTTAAACATTTTCATTTTACAATTTTGTATTTTAAGTAGTTCTTAGTAGTCCACAGTAATTAAAACCTTTGCACTAATTTTACATACACAGCTGGGAGTATAACTCAGTGACAGTGCACGTAACTTGCACATAGGAAGATCTGGGTTCAATTTTTTTAAAATTTAAAATTGATTCTTAAATGTCAGAAAAATATTAACTTCATTTTTCTCACATTTTAGAATTTTATAGGAAAACTCATTTTTAAAGTAAATGTTATGGTATTGAAGCTTCAAAGATTTTGAACTAAAACAGAATTTGGTTTTGTGATACTTGATTCTATAAAATTAAATGACATAGTTCACTGTAGTGATATATCAATAGAGATTTGAAGTCTTAGAGCACTGATTGAATAAAGTTGACCACTGAAGACTTCTCAAGTGACATATGAGCCAAGTGTGGTCCAGCACTTGAGAGGTCAAGGAAGGAAGATCACTAGTTGCAGGCCAGCCTAGGTTACATAGAGAGTTCAGGGTCCATCTGAGCTACACAGCGAGACATCTCCAAAACAAAACAGGCATGGTAGTGCACACCTGCCCTGTAATCCTGGCTTTCTGAGAGATTGAGGCAGGAGGCTCACAAGTTCAGATCCCACCTGGGTAATTTAATAAGACTGTATTTCAAAATGAAAAGGGCAAGGTATGTAGCTGGATGTGAAACCCTTGGGTTCAATTCCTAGTGTTAAATAAGAATGATCTCAACTGCCGTGGGAAGGTGACACAAGATACTTTTTAGCAATCAGTCTATTTAGCAAACTAAATTATTGTAAAGCAGCCAATAAATTTCAAAAGATAATGCTTTTTTTTTCCTCATTTTTGTGACCAGGAATCTAACTCATGGCCTCACTTGCCAGGCAGGCACTGTGCTGCTGAGCTACATCTCTGACCCATGATAACACTTTTTGAACCAAAGCTTAAACAGTTCTTTTTGCTTTTTATCAAGATCTGATTTATAATATGATTTTAAAATAATTTTCAGTATATGATTTTCTTTTGATAAACAAAAATGTAATGCAGATCAAAGACCAATACCCTTACCCAAAATGAGCAAACAAAAAGCTTTAGTTATTTAATTATCACATCTCTTAATTTAAAATGTACGGAAGTTGATACTCTTCCATATACTCGTTTACTAACAAAACAGCTTTGTATTTATAACGCTGCCAAATGCCTGTGTAAAGGGAATAAGAGGATACATTCATAGGTATTTATTTGAAACAATAAAGGAGCAGTTGGAATTTGAAGAATGTCAAAAAACCAGCTGCTTCTTAGAAGAAGGAAACTTGAAGTAGCCAGCCATCAGAGGTCTTAATGACACTTTCATATTTTGCATGTTAAATATATTCTCAAAATATATTAAAAGTCACAGCTTGCAAATCAAAGAAATAAAGCTTGTAATTGAACATAAATATTTGATTCAGTTTATCAGTTAAAATCCACACCACCAACAACAAAAAATCTAGATAGTATGGATTTTTTGCTTTGGAATATTATTTATTTATTTATTTATTTAGATACTGGGGATCAAACTCATGACCTCGTACTTGCCAGGCAGGTACTTGTGCAACTGAGCTATACCCCTACCCCTATAATTGGGTTAAGGAAATATATAAATAACTTAAAATTACCTATCCTATAAGATAGATCAGTAAAATTCAACATTAGCATTCAGCACTATAGCATATGCACCACAGGTGGTTATTTTTATTTGCTTACCTATTCTAGACCAGGTGGTGAAGCCATGTATGGGATGTGTGTTATTTTCTTTTAAGACAAAGGATGTTAATGTACAGTTGTTTTTTCTAAACTAGAATCACAGTATTCAGGTTTAATTGTAGTGTTGGAACTTTATGATAAATAAGTGGGTTTTGGGCTGCAGTGTGGCATTCAGTCTCCTAAAAGGTTTGCCATCACTAATTAGATTCACTGGTTTTCTCAAGTGTATTCTTTATTTTGGATTATCCTTTCGATGTTTACTTTCATGATACTTATATCCTATCACATAGTTAATGTTAGTACCTTTGTTTCTTTTTTTAACACTAAGAATTTTTAGCTCTTAATTGACATTTGACAAGCCATGTTATAAATTTCTATATGTAATGTCTCTGAAATTTAACAGCACAAAATAGACTCTTCATATTCTGACCTTAGAATTTAAAATGGCTTTAAATAGTTCTGCAGTACTTAGTTGTAGACTAAAAAAGTCAATTTTGTGAGTGTTGCCATCAAATAACCAACATACCTCCTTTTTTTTTTTTTTTTTTTTTTTTTTTTTTTTTTTTTTTTTTTTTTTTGTACCGAGGATTGAACTCAAGACCTCGCACTTGCCAGGCAGATGCTTATGCCAGTGAGCTAAATATCCAGCCAACATCCCTCTTTTTTAACCCAGATATCAATATGTCATAATAACATAGATCAGAAATGCAAAATTATTAAGATTAGACACCTTCAAACCTTTGCTAATCTCTGACTATACATATACATGTGTTGTCGTCATCCTAAGTTTTTGTGTTTCCTAGGGTTTTAATTAGAATACTCTTAAAATCGTACAAACTCGCAAGTTAAAATGTAATTAGAAATGGAAATCTAGATAAAAGAAGTATTAAAAGTAGTATACTTTTCTCATTAAATCAACTTTTATGGCTTAATCTTAGAAAGAGACTCACATTAAAAGTGGTTATCTTTTATATTTGGTAGGAAGAAGCCATTGTTATTTAATACTACAATATATAGAAGCAATTTTTTAATAAAATTACTAAATTGTTTAGTATTCATAGTATTGTATCCAGGCCATTTTTGTTCCTTACTCCAACTATTATTACAGTAATTTATGTACACAGTAAGTAACTCCAGTCATTATTGTTAACAGTTTAATTCTTGTTAGCTGCTTATTCCTTTTACTTTTCTTCTTTTTGAGATAACTCTACATTTGATTTTGGTTTTTTTCAAAGCATTACAGAAAATTGTAATCAAATGTTATGTGTCTATAAAAACAAGAGTTTTACATGTGATAGACCTTACCTTCAGTGAACAGACAAGAGAATAGTTTGTGATGTTAAAAGTGGTAATGCTTTAAGAATATAGTTTTTGGCATACAGTTACGGTTCATAAATATATCTAGAAGAATGTTTACAAATGGCAGTATCAAAGTATGTAAAACATTTCCAACATAAGTAAATTGTGTTTTTCACTAGTGAACAAATAGCAATTGATAAGTGCAATTTCACTTTTGGATGGTAGTGCACATTGTCAAGAAGTCTTGTAATTATAATAAGTACATCTACCTGCTTTTTGAACCATGAGTTTTGGACACCTCAGGTTTAATTTTCACATACTGAATTTCACTGACTTAATAATCCATGAAAGGCACATTCATACTCAAAAATTTGTTAGGCAGTTAATGTTTGTAAATAAATTGGCAAACTTTTAAAACCTTTAAATACTTGATTCTGAAAACTAAAATGGTAGTTTTCAGGAATAAATGAATACTTAAGAAATTTTCAATAAACACAAAAAACTCCTTTCCCCAGAGATTCTGTTAACAGCTCCTTACTTTTTATAATTGCTGTTCTTGATACATAGCTTTGCATGTTGGGATACAGACATGATTGAGGTCCCTTGATGTACATTAGAGCATGTAGTGTTTAATCTTAACAGGAGTCCAGTAACTTATAAAGATTTAAAGAATGTAGAGGGAAAAAATAAAGGATATAGATCCTCAATCTAGAAAAATGTTTATGTTGCATGTACTTTAAACTTTGCAGAGAAATGCAGATAAATGTTTCTATAGACACCTGAACAACTATAGTTGGTCGTTCACCCTATTTAGTTACTCTTGTGTTGGAAGGAGAGTGGGAGAGCTTTCTTGTTTGAAGCCTATATTCCTAGTGAGGAAAGGGGTGAGGAGGGAATGCTTTTTGATTGTATCTCACAATACTTTATCCTCAGTTTCCCCCTTTTTAAAGAAATAGGCTCAATATGTTTCACACAACTTACAACTATCAGAAGGTAATATAAAGGCAGCTGTATCCAGAGAGTACTTTTTCTACAATATTTTACTATTTAATCTCATTGGTGGGAAAACAGTAGAACATGAAAGGATTTGTGTACTGGTTTTAGAGGTAACAAGGATCAGGCTAAACAGAAAATGGGAAAAAATTATTTTTAATGAAATCATACTAAAGGCAGAAGAGAAACATACAAGTCACACAAAAATAAGCAATTTAAATATCAGTAGTTACAGCAAGTACCATAAACTTGTCAGAGTGAAGGCAATGTTTTCTGTGGTTTTACAAAGAGATATAAATATGACATTGGAGCCAAGGATATAGCTTAGCAGGCATAGTGCCTGCCTGCAAGTGTGAGGTCCTGAGTTTGAGTCCTGGTACCAAAAAAAAACCCCTATAATGATGTCATAGAATAAAAGGCAAAAGATAATGTATGAAACAATAGATAATATTGACTTTAAAAACAGAAAAGTTGGTAAATGCATCCCTTAAATATGTGTCAATTTTAAAAATAAAAACTACATTTATAGAGTATGCTTTCCTAATAAGAAATGGAACAGCTGACCAGGAATACAACTCTGAAACAGTAGTCTCACACATAAAGCAGTTAGCAATGAGACAATAAGGCCCATAAGCATAATGCAAATTAGCAGAAAGTAGTAAGTACATGAAAGACTAGGACAACCTTTTTTTTTTTTTTTTTTTGGTAATGGGGATGGAACTCACGACCTGGTGCTTTCCAGGCAGACGCTTATGCTGCTGAGCTAAATCCCTGGCCCTAGAACAAAATTTTGAAAGCTGACATAATTTATATAAATTCTGTAATGACCTTTGATTTTTTTTCCAAATCCATTTTATTTCAAGGATTAAAAAAAGAAAAAACTACAGCAAAATTTCAAAACATGTCAATCAGGACAACAATGGTACATACATTGTACATTGTCATCCCTAAATCATTCACCCAGAGCATAAGACATCTACATTCAATTGTCCAAACAATACCAATACAAATCTTTCTCTTCAGTGAACTCAGAGAAATCAGTAGTATAACTATCTTAACTCTTACTTATATACATATACATGTTTTTTCTTTCAGTTTCTCACACTAATGAAACAATATGATGTTTACACATGTCTTATTTATCTCACTATGAGTATGTTCTTAAGATGCATCCATTTACCTGTAAGTCCCTAGTTTATCCTTCTTTATGGCTGAGTAGTACTCCATTGTCTAAAAATATCACATCTTTTTTATCCATTCCTCAGTTGATGGGCATTTAGGTTGTTTCCAAGATCTGGCTATTACAAACTATGCTGCTATAAACATGGGTGCACATATATCACTGTGGTGTGATGTTTTTAATTTTGGGGGGAAGATATTCAGAAGGACAATAGCTCAGTTGAATGGGACCTGTGGTCCTAGTTTTTTGAGGAATCTGCACATTGATTTGCACAGTGTTTGCACCAGTCTTCATTCCCACCAACAGTGGAAATAGGTTCCTTTTCCCCCACAGTCCCTCCATTTGTTACTGATTTCTTGATAGTAGGCATTCTTTCTGGGGTAAGGTGAATCTCTGTTGTTCTAATTTGCATTTCTTAAATGACCAGTGATATTGAACATTCTTTCACATATTTATTTTGTATTTCTTCATCTGAGAAGTGTGTGTTCATCTCAGATGCCCATTTTTTAATTAGGTCTTTAAATCTAGGAGGACTGAATTTTTTTTTTTTTTTTTTTTTTTTAGTCCTTTATATGTTCTCAACAGTAATCCTTTTTCTGAGGAACAGATGGCAAACATTTGCTCCCACGTTGTGGGTTGTCTTTTCACTCTCTTGGTGGTTTTCTACTGTGTGCAAGCTTTTGAGTAGGGTGAGATCCCAGTTGTTGATTCTTTGTGATAGTTTCTGTGCAATCAGGGTTTTGTTCATAAAGTCTTTGCCTACCCCAGTGTCAAGAGTTTCCCCTACTCTGTCTCCCAGCAGATTTAATATTTCTGTTTTAGTATTAAGATCTTTGATCCATTCTGATTTCAGCTTAGTACATGGTGAAAGATATGGGTCCAGTTTTAATCTTCAGCATATGTAGAGCCAGTTTTTCCAGCACTATTTTGTAATGACCTTTTATAATATTTACAGAGCAACTCTTAGGACCAAAAACTATCATGCAGACTTTCAGACAAGAGTATTAGAAATCATATGAAGATGCTTAAATTCCATATCTGTGTGTTTCAATTAAAAGGAAAATGGTAATGTCAAATCATACTGAAAATTAGAGACCACAGCCAATCAAATGACCATACTTTAACGTGCTTTAAATTGCAAATGTACCCCTTAAATTCCAATCCCTGCTGAATGTACCCCTAATTCTTATCACAATTGTTCTTATGTGTGTACATGTAAGTGTAATACAACTTGTATGTTAATTATAATTGCTAAGTGCCTGTCTCTTCCCACTAGAATGCAAGCTTCATAAGTGCAGGGCCTTTCATCTTGGTTCCCGAGCTACTATGAGGATGCCTACCCATCAATTTTTAAATAAATGGAGCTAGATGTCTATTTGTAGAATAAACTGATACACTTAGACAGCAGTGCTTTAATGTATATCTTTACAGTGAAATTTGAAGATTTAATGCTATAGTCATCGAAGTAAAAATGTAAATAGAAAAACTTTAAAATGTAAAGGAAAATAATGTAGCAGAAATTTTGATAGTGGGATAAAAGATCAATAAAATAAAAACCTCTGTCTGATAATTTTTTTAAAACTTGCCAGGTATAGTGGCACAAGCCTGTAATCCCAGCACTTAAGAAGCTGAGGCAGGAGAATCACCACAAGTGCAAGGCCATCCTGGGTCACATAGGGAGTTCAAGGCTAGCCTGAACTATATAGCGAGACCCTGTCTCAAAAAACCTAAATACATAAATATTTTTTAAAATTTTGAAAACAGCCAAGCTTGTAACAAAGTTGATCAGGGAAAACAAACATTAAAGAAATTTACTTTGAATCAAAAATCTACCCACTAAAATATACCATACTGTATTAGTTAGTTGTTAATTGTGACAGATAAACTTAGTGAAGAAAGGAGGCTTACTCAGCTTTAAGTTCGAAGCATGGCACCTGCGGTGACTCAGTTCTAATGTAGGCCCTCCTGGCTGCATTGCACAGCCGTGGCAGGAACACTGGCAGGAAACGCAAGACAGCTGGTTGGGGCAAGCTCCCAAGTAGGGAAACCCTCAGGAGAAACACAGCAGTCTCTTGTCGGTGCAGGGCCTCCAGGATCCAAAGCCCTCTCAAGGCCACCACCTTCCAGCTCCAGCACTCTACACAGTCAAAGTGTAGCACAGTATTCTAGAATGAATTCTATTCACTTAAATATTTCAGAAGTGATAGAATACTTAACCTATCCTGTTAATCCACTTTTACCATAAACTATTGATAGCAAACCAGAGAAAGATGACATGAAGAACAAAAATACCTTTTTGTGGTTCAATTCCAGACCACCACAATAAAATATTATAATAAAAGTCATGATTTTCTGGTTTTCAAGTGCATATCAGTTCTTTATACTATATAGTGTAATCTGTTAAAACTTTTCAGTAGCATTACACCCATAGAAATGTACACACCTTAACTAAAAATACTATTACTAAAAAATACTAACCATCATAGGAACATTTAGCAAGTTGCAACCTTTTTGCTGGTAGAGTTTTTGCCTCAATATTGATGGTTGCTGACTAATCAGGGTCGTGACTGCTGAAGTTTGGGGTGATTATAGTAGTTTCTCAAAATAAGGAAGCTTGACAAATTGACTCACAAAAAGATTTGTAATATGTGATACTGTGTGATATTGTTTTATCAAGAGTGCAGCTTTCAAAATTAGATTGTCTTCTCAAACCCTGTCATTGTTTTTAACTTTAGATAGTATTCTAAATCTTTTGTTGTCATTTCATCAGTGTTCACAGCATCACCAGGAATAGAGTACATCTCAAGAAACCACTTTCTTGTTCCTAACACTTGAAAATCAAAGTTACTCCTTAGTCCACAGACTGCAGAATAGATGTTGTAGTAGCAGGCAGAAAAACAACACATTGTATGTCTCCCTCAGAGCTCTTGGGTGATCAGGTGTGTTGTCAAGGAACAGGAACACTTAGGAATCTTTTTCAGGGTAGTAGATCTCAAGATGGGGCTTAAAATGTATACATATCCCCAAGGGTCAAGATGAATGCTTTTCCCAGTTTCATTAAAAAACATTTTTTTTGAGACAAGGTCTCAATATGTAGTCAAAATAGCACTGAACTTGTGATCCTCCTGCCTTGGCCACCCTAGTACAAAAACTATAGATGTGTGCCACCACAACCAGCTGTAAAAAACATTAAGTGAGGGCTGGAGATTTAGCTCAGCAGCATAAGCACCTGTCTTGCAAGTGCGAGGTTGTGAGTTCAATCCCCAGTACAAAAAAAAAGTGAAACCAACATTTTCTTTTTTGTTGTTGTTGAAATGATGCTGGTACAGTTTGGTGTCACAGCTATGAGTTATGCTGAGACCCACAAAATTTACATTGCTAACATTGCTTTTCTGCCATTAATACAAATGTCAAAACAGTGAGGAAATCAAAGAAAACCATATATAAAATATTTTCTATTTTGTGGGTACCTGATACACTGCTGTTTTGGTGACCTCTAGGTGTCCACAGGCCATATAATGAGGACTACTGTCTAAGACAATCTTAATTAAAAGAAGAGTATATAATTTACAAATTGATAAGGAAAATGAACTAATCGCAGTGATCATGCCAAAATATGACCAGGGAAAGGAAACACAACACATGGGAAATAAAAAGAATTTCATAAGAAAGGAAAATGAAACACAAATATGCCAGTTTTTTATACTAAAAATAAATGCACTTGAGCTGGGCATGATGGCATGCTCCTGTAATCCCAGCACAGCAGAGTCTGCAGCAAAAAGAATGCCAAAGTGTGAGGCCAGTCTGGGCTACATACTGAGTTCAAGGACACCTGAACTGCATAGCAAGTCCCTGTCTCAAATGTGTGAATGAATGAATGAATGAATGAATGAATGAATAGACAAACGTGGGATTTTCAAGATGGCTAAACAGAAGTGCCCACAGCCTACTACCTCTTCCACAAGGAAAAACAAAAGTAGTAGATCTCTGCCCACATTTTAAGGTAACTGATCAAACACTGGAAATAAGCAAGACTGGGAACATGGTAAGATTCAGAGACCTAGGTAAAATATAAGATTCAAAATCCCCTAGCATCTGCTACTGTGGCTCTGCAGCTGTAGGAAGGAGTGTCTCCCCTTCACAGGATGAAAGAGTGGCCCCAGAAAATTGTGTTGGTATGGGTACTATCCTCAGGCTGGCTGCAGCCCACTTAGACAAGCGACATAAAAAAAATTTTTTTAAAGTGGTGTGAACTCTAAATTTGCAACAGGATTTCAAATCATCCCCTAGTGAACTCCAAGGGGCCACAGCTAGGGACCATCTTGAGAAGGAAGCAATTTAATTAAGATTTGGACTGTTGAGGTAGAAAAAAAAATCTGCATATTCCTAATCTCTGGTACCCCACAGATATTCTACTGTAGTGGCTCAGTGGGTAGCGTGTTTTTTTTTTATAATTTTATTTAAAGAGGAAAAAACAAAACAAAATAAAACAGAATAAAGGGTAGCAACCATACAGTATTCCAAGGAAAAAAGGAAAAGTACAACAATAAAACCTAAGAAATTATTACTTGACTAATTACATACTGACTTCTTGGAAATAGTTGTT
>PVJX010028871.1:0-23462 GCA_004027295.1 Dolichotis patagonum | reverse complement strand
TTCTGATCTGCTCTGTACTGCCCCCTTTTGTTTTATTCTCTTTTAAATAAAAAAAAAAATAAAATAAAATAAAGAATAACCATTACTATAGCATGGCTCTTCTGCAAACAGCACTGGTGCTGCAGTTGGGAACAGATGTAAAATAGATAATTTTTCTAGTTTGCTTCCAATATGACTCCAGTTGAGGAAAATGCCATGATGGACACAGGTAAAGATTATGGTAAGATCTAACTTCAGAAGTGTCTCATCCAAGGAATTGACATCCAAGCTGATAGCCAAAGAAGAGAGAACTATCCAAGAAAAAAAAAAAGGACATAAAGTGTGAAAGGCTTCAGGAAGGAGACATGTGTGGGCTACAGGGCAACAGCTTATCTTTACCCAGAGTGCCCAGAAATTATGGCCTTTAGGTGTCAGAAGCTTCTGGCTATCTGAAATATGACCAAGAAATGCATCAACTTCCCATTCTGGACGTAGAAATATAGCTCTATCACTAAACTTCACTTGCAGATTCTTACAGTGCTGAAGGGTGTTTCTGGACTTCTTCAAGTCTCAGATTCCTCATTCCCATTCTCACAGGAGGAAGGAACAGTGTCCCCATGCCATAATTTTAGGGCTGCTGAGAACATTGTCTGATGCCCTAACATTTTGTCATCAAAAGATTTGGAGTCCAGTACAGCTCTCCCCCTTGATAGCTGAGTGATCTCAGACAAGTCACTATGCTACCCTGTACCCACAGACTCCTCTACCTCTTAGAATCTTTGAAATATCAAAAGATGATCAGGTCTGTGAATTCCACTGTCTGTTATGTTTCCACCCCACACCTGAAACAAACTTCTCTCCATCTCATGCCTTAAGATACAGTTTGATCCTCACTCCTTTGACACAACAATCTCTGTGCTTACTAAAATGAGAACAAGGAAAGGTTCCTAAAGTAGGGACATCTGAAGGATGAAAGAAGTAGACCTTGAAGGCTGAGAAAAGTTTTATAGGCAGGAAAATTGGGGAAAATGAGATTCCTGGAAGGTAGAACCACTTATGCAAAATAATGTAGATCTAAGAAAAGGAGATTGAAACAAGAGACTACCATGTTGGGTGGCATGTAATGTGGCTGGAGATGAAAGAGGATCAGCTTGTGAACGACCTTGATGCCACAAAAAAGAGACTCCTGAAGGTGACAGAGACAATCAGAGGGTTTTCCATGGAGGAATGATAAGATTGATGAAGTGGTTTGAAAGGTCACTCTCTCTGGACATTAGCTGGAAAGCTGAAGATTGGAAAGAGACAAAGAGCTGAGGTAAGCACTTAGGTTTTTTTCAGAAGTCTAGATGGAGCCCTGCGGGTCTAGGGCCTGGGCTGCAGCAGGCATGGGGAAAGGGCTGTGCTGGCCAGTGAGGACAGTCCCCGAACAGAGAGAGCAGAGGTAGGTGGGCAGTATCAGAGGGTAGTGTCCTGACCCTACACCAAGAGACTCACCAGAGGGTCTACTCTGGAGACACCTCAGTGGCCTCGGAGGTGACACAGCCACTGCAGACCCAAAAGTCTAGCTGCCTTCCCTCACTACCTTCTCTCTCCTGCTTCTTGGTAACTGGCAACTGGTCCTCCTTAGCTCTGTTTCCCTCTCCTGTATCATGTGAGACATCTCTTCTTTGTGATTTCAAAGTCTCCTCCAACTGAGTCCTGACTGACATTGTCACCCTCCTACCAGTCTCGCATGCCTGCAGCTGCCAGAGTCTCCCCACAAGAGACTGTTCTTTGCACAGAGCCTCCTCACCAGCCCAGCCCTTATCTCAGCCTGCTTTTCAGCTGAAAAGAAGTTTCTGAAAACCCTTTTCTGTAAACAATAGCAGGCAGGTTTGATTTTCAACCCATTGTCCTTTCCGCCCAGAGACTGTATTTGACTCAACCAGGTGGTTTAAGTGTTGTCAGCCCCTCCCCACCTGCATGCTGTGTGCCTCTGATGGCAAGTATCTTATCTCTAATCAGTTTTCTAGGTTACAGACCCAAATTTCCTCTGCAAAAACAGACAGAAATGCTTTGCCAGTGCCTCCTCATTGCACTTTGACAAACCTCAGAGTTTGTTTCCTAGAACACCTCAGAGTCCAACAGAACCTGGACCCAATCCAACAGCACCATCCCAGGACAAAGCGGAATTTATATTCTATTCCAGAACACATAAAGTGACTATTAATGGTAAGCAACATAAAGTTCATTCCAACAAGCAACTATTATAAGCCTATTCTTCTCCAGCTGTAGGCTTTAGGTGGCTCACATCTGCCTGGGGAGGGCTGTGAGAAACTTAAACATAAATGATTTGCTATTTGATCTAGTAAATGCAATCCAACGAGTACTGGATAAGAAAGGCACTAAGTAGACTGGTAATATCTGTGACATTTCTTATTCAAAACAAAGTTAGATGTTTTTAAATTTAAAATATATAGAGAGAAAAAAACAATGCTAGTAAAGCTTTGGTAAAAAATCTATGCAGTTATTTTTAAAAGATATGAAACTACATTTAAAGAATCATATTAGGACATACAACATGTGTCCTGCCAATAATAAATTTATCCTAAGTTTTAATTCAAAAGGAGCAAGGGTGCTTAAGGATATTCAGTGTATCATTTTCTAGTATGTATAAATGGTCCTGGTAATTGAGGTACATCAACCCAAGCATAAAGTATGTAGTTATTTAGACTAATTATGGAGACTAGTTATTTGAATTCTACATGGATCTAATTTCTAGCAGAAGAAAGAACACAAAATGTTAGGTTCAATAACTGCATGTGGTCTGGACACTGAAAAGCTTTGGTTTCGGTGGGTTCCTCTTTTAATGTCCATAGATTAAAAGGTCTTTCTCTCCATGTTCTCACTTAACTGTCAGAACGATACTATTAAGGTCTTTGTGTTTATGCATAAGGCAGCTGAGGCTCAGAGCAATTAAACACCAGTAAAGGATATGTACATACCGTGAAAATTAAAGAACTCAGGTATCTGAACTCCACATTCAGGTCCCTCCCTTGCTTCCATCAGCTGACCAGATGTGATGACCAAGAAGAACTGCTCATACTGCCATTGGTTAGGACAGTAGCTGAACCAACTGCCTGCTGCTGGGAAAAGCCATGGAGAAGGTCCCATTCCTTATAAGAGAACCTGTGTATAGCTTTGTCCTGAGATATGTGAGTCAGTCTATGGGGATGCAGAGAGTGCCTGTGTATCAGCTGAGATCATAGCACCTAAGAGTGAAGACAATGTGACCAAGTTAGGAAAGCCTACCAATGGGCTTAGCACTCCAGCGCAGGGTCAAGGGGGAAAGTGACCACTTCTACTGCCCTGTTGCTGAATAACTACCAGCTACAGACAACTAAAGGCAAGAGTATATACCTCCTGCATTCATTTGTCAGTGAACACTTGGTTGTTTTCATATCTTGACTATTATAATGTTGCAACGAGCAGGGGAGTACAAATAGCTATTCAAGATCTTGATTTCAGTTCTTTTGGATAAATATATAGAAGCAGAATGGCTAGATTTATAGCATTTTTAATTTTTTGTGGAAACATCATGTTGTTTTCCATAGGGGCTGTACCATTTGACAATCTCACCAACAATGCACTAAGAGTTTCCATTTCTGAATACATGCTGTCAAATGGTTTTCAATCTTCAAAAGGAGGAGAATCCTGCCATGTATGATAACATGAATGAATATGGAAGACAATTGAGCTAAGCAAAACTAGCCAGGTACAGAATGACAAATATTATGATACCAGAGAGTGGAATGGTGGTTTCCAAGGGTTGAGGGCTGGAGGAAACAGAATGGCTGTCCAATGCGTATGAAGTCTTGGGTAAACAAGATCAAAATGCTCAAGAAATCTGTTGCACAATATCATGCCTGAAGTTAACAATGCTAAACTGTTCATTTAAAGATTGCTAAAAGATCTGATCTCAGGTTGAGTATTTTTGCCCAGTAGAAAAGAGTACGTACAGCCAGGCTGGAATGCCAGAGCTCAGCTCGGGGTTCCCTTGCACTTTGCTGTAGTGACCTTGGGCAAGTCACTCAAACTCTATGCATCTCATCTGTAAAATAAGGACAATCATAGTCCACACTTTGCAGAATTATCATGCAGTTTTGTACTTTTCTGACATTAACAAATAGAGAACATTCTTAGAATATAGTAAGAAGACATTGTCCTAATTGCTTTATATACATGTACAATTTATACCATCAGTCAGCCTTGGGAAGAGGGACTATTACTCCCTTTTTACTAATGAAGCAATTGAAGCTCTAGGAATGTTAAGTTTCTTCATTGTACATGTACCTGAAGGACCGATGCACAGCACAGACAGCAGGCTCTGCCAACACAAGCGAAGGAGGAGATGCTGCTGCCTGGGGTGACACAAGGAGGCTTCCTGGAGGAGAAGGCGCAGCAACTCAGCTTTAAAGAACAAGGAAGGAATGGATCAACCTTTTCAGATTATTGATTGTAGGGACACAGGCACATGGCTGAGAAGATGGGTGGGCATCAGGAATAAGGAGATCAATGTCACAGAAACCTCATCTGTCTGGGGTCTCAAATGCATGGCCAAGGTGTCTAAAGACACCTCCTTGCAATAGTGATTCTGTACAGGATGTTGACACCAGTGGACAGAGTCCAACTCTGGCGTCAGACATTTCTATTACCTCACCTCCAACACACTCCCAGCAGGAAGTGGTAGCAATACCTTCCCAGGGGTCGAGGATGTCCCTCACACTCAGAGCGTCTTACATGTTTACGTGCCCCCAGGCTTACTGCCAACAGCCTGAGACTACAAATCTAGGGTGGGCCTGAGCATTGAATTTGCTGAAATCTCCCCATGATGCAATGAAACTGCTGCTCCATAGGCTGCACTTTTTTTTTTAAAGAGAACAAAACAAAACAGAACAAAGTAGATCAGAACAAAGCAATACGAGCAACACAGGATTTCAGGACAAGACCACAGGAAATCAACCGTGGCTACCACAATGTCTCCTGTTCTCCCCAAAATAGTTGCCCATATCTCCACACATGTCATAGGTTGCACTTTGAGGAGCAAGAAGCTAAAGTCTGGGCTTTCTTTCTAGTCTTGTGACTATAGTTCCAATAAGTAGTGTGAGACCAGAGTGGGTGTCTACACATTTGTTGAATAAAAAAAATTTAATTGGGCTGAACATGTAGCTCAGTGGTAGAGCACTTGCCTAGTGTATATGAAACCCTCAGTTCCATTCCCAACACCACAGAAAAAAACAAAGAAAGAGACTAAAATAAGGTAATCACTTCTACTCCTGCTGTCATTGGGTTTAGTTAAGCAGATCCCCTCCCCACTACATGCCAGGAGACCTTTCCTTTTCTTTGCCACATCTCCCTACAAGCTAACTAGCAGAATTCAGCACCCTCTACCCAGTCTCTCACAGTCTTCAATAATGGTTTTAAAGCTCCAGTTCTTTTCTTTGTATTACATAGATGATACATGTTTGTTGAAAAAACATAATAAGGATAAGCCAAAAAATAAAAAGACACTGCAACCTAATACACAACTTTTTAGATTCTCTGCATGTGGCAGAATAAGATCATGTTCTGCATGGTGTTAGTATTTTAGTTTTCTTAAATCATGAAAAATAATTTCCTATGTTAAAAATATCATTTAATGACTGCATAGTATTTCACTATTTAATAAAAGTTTCTTAGAACACTCATTTCTTAACATATAGTGACCTAAATAAAAAGCAAGGTTCATACTGAAGAAATTATGGACAAAATAACACAATGCCTATGATTTGCTTTAAAATGAACCAGTATGGGGATGCACATGAGAACTGAGACAGAACAGGACAAGCCATATGTTGGTCATTGTTGAATTACGATGGCTATATGTGGAGGTGCTACATGATTCTCTCACTTGTGCATATGTTGGTAAGTTTCCACTTTAAAAAGTTGAAAAATAAAAGCAAGGTCCAAATGAGATCTAAGAAGAGGATTAAGAGACAAGGATGGAGATGTAGTGTTTAAAGTTAGCTTTTTGCACCCAAAGAAAGAACAATGTTTCATTTAAAGCTATTCAGCCTGTGGTTTCAACAAATTCAAATTCCTTGAGCTACTGAGTTGAAATGGAATCTTCTCCCTTAATTATTTCCTGTCCTGTCAGAATGGATTTGCATTTTAAGTGTATGCTCAATGTCACGTCTAAATTGGAACTAATTGAGACATCCAGGAATGTGGATGAACACTCCAGCCTCATGGGGGATGACACAGGATTTGTCCATTTAGAGACCTGCAGTCAGATGGGGAGCGGAGGCATGGCCTTGCCTTGACTGTATGAACCTTGAACAGGTGATTTCATCCCTTTTGAGCCTCAGCTTCCTAATCTGCAATAGAGAAAGACTGAAACCAAATTAACTTTACAACTTCTATCTGGTAAAAAAAAAAAAAAAAAAAAAAGGCTGTACTCTGGGAACCCTTTATACCATTCTGCTTTGCAATATGCAAATCAGCCGAATTTGGTAATTGGACAGAGCTGATGGGAACAATTTAATAAACTTTGATAACATTGCATAAAGTAATTGTTCAATTATTTCAAACGGTTCACTTTGGGAAGTACAACAGGGGGGTCCACAGAAATTACCTTCCTATATTAATCTTCTCATCCAGAGGAAGCAAAATGAGAATGAAGACTGTGTAGAGGGTGTTTTTGTTTTAATTCTGATTAACTGTACTTTCATCTGAGCATTTTTAAGCCTTGCTTTGGTCTTCCTCATATGGATGTTGACTGAGTTCTCCTATCAGGATTTTAATTAACACCAGGTAGAAAAGGGGAAGCCAGGATGACACACTATTACTTCTGTTTGATTTAAAGTCAACGCTGGGGACTCTTCTTCGATGAGCTGTTGAAATTGTCTTATCTCATGTATTCCAAGGATAGCTGTTTCATGTAAATGTCATTTCTGCTGTCCAAAATGTTACAACACATGCCAGCACAATAGAACTACTGTCTTGTTCTAAGAGACACGAGGGAGCCAGCAAGCTTTTGATTAAAGGCACGATTCGAACATCAAAGTGCTGCCTCTCCAGGAATCAAGACTGCGAGAAAGGGAATGGAGACACTGGCTTTAGCAATAGCCCAGTCTTCTACCCTAGGAAATGCCTAGATTTTCAAGGCTTAAGCCATGTGCAGGAATCTGGCAGGAAAAGGGCAGAGTGATGCAAGTGTATTTATTGCATCCTCTAGTCAACTTGCTTATAGTCAGTTTGCAGACATGCATCTGCTCCTGTTTCTGTGGGGAATTGTTTTTTCTAGGACCAGAAGATTGACAATATGCCCTCCAGAGACAGAGAAAAAGAGAGAGACAGAGACACAGAGAGAGACACACACAGAGACACACACAGAGACAGAAGTCTTGTTTCTAATTCATGCTGTGCCATTTTCCAGCTGTGTTACTTCAACCAAACTGCTGGGCCCTCCAGGCCTCCATTTTTTATCTGTAAAGTGAAAATAATACTGTCCATACACACACACACACACACACACACACACACATATGCTATTGTATGTTCATGTAACAAAATATTTCACAACAATAAAAAATGAACTTGGTAAACACAACAAAGTAGGTAAAAGTTAAAAACATTATGTAGAGTTAAAGAAACTAGACACTAGAAATTATCTACTGTGTTATTCCATTTATGTAAAGTTCTAGGTCACAAGATGAGGGCCATCTGAACAGGGGACAGTGTAACTAGAAAGGGACACAGGAGAGGTTGCTGAAGGGAGAGGGGCAGTTTCTATCTTGACCTCAGTTGTGCTCACGTGAGTGTGCACATGCAAAGAGAGTCACTGAAGTACCTCTAGGAAATGTGGGCTTCAATTAAAAAGTCATAATATATACCAAAAATATAACAGATCCTATAAAAATTAAAATTAAAAGTATCATAATATATACAAAAATATCATAATACATCCTATGAAAAAATGTTGTAAAATGAAATAAAAACAGTCCGTGAAATCCACTGTCCCAGTGGCTGAGAAGAGTAAATAATGAGTGGTGGTTACGGTTATAACTTATACCACGCTTGTCATTATCGTTATTATCTTAGTGAAATTAATCTGACTCAGAGTCTTGGGTTTAAATTCAGCACCTAATATAAAAAAAACCTTAAAATTACACCCTGCAGATACCCTAAAGAGTCCATAAATGACAGTTTGCCTCATACAGTGGTGCAGTGGTACAGAGATGTCACCGTGTATATGGATTCAGTTATGGGCAGTATGTAACAAAGAGGCTGTGCACAGAATGATACTTCTGTGGATTACACCCAGGGATTCAACACATAGAAAGCCACAAGTAGCAAAACCCCAGCACACCAGCAGTATGACCATCTCTCACACATGTGTGAAAATGGGCTCATTGAGAATACCAAGTGTAAATATCAAACCATGTAAAGTACTTTCTCTCTCTCTCTCTCTCTCTCTCTCTCTCCCCATCTTTATTTCTCTCTGTGTCTCTTTCTCTCTCTCAATCTCTTTGTCTTGCTCTCTCTGTCTCTCTCTCTGTCTCTGTTTCTCTCTCTGATTGAATTTAAATTAGCATATAATGCACCTTCACAGGCATCTCTTGCTAAGTCTCTAGCACTGAAATACTAATATGTCTTATCTGATATGGCTCAAAGGTAGGGAAGAAATAGAATATTTACATCATCTAGGCTGTGTATTGTTTTACTTGAAAGGCTAGTATCCATTAAATACTGTTTAGTAAATCAAATCTGTTTTGTCTCATATTTTTTGTTGTCTTCATCAATGAACAGTTCTACTCACAAGCTTTATGGAGAATTAGGTACTGTTGCGTAATAGATGCCCAGATCTGGGAGACCACAGTGACAAAATATTTGGATTCTGTTTGCAGTGGACAGATCTAATAAGCAGCTGCCCACACCCATGCCCTTGAACATTCCCTTACATTACAGAGCCATGAAGGACCACAGAGAAAGTGTGTCATTACCAGGGAAGACTGACTTTTGCATCCAGGCCAGCAGGAGCTCCCCCTGGGAATAGGAACCAAATAGGGGGCAGACCCTGTTGCTAGAGGTACTCAGACCTTGTAACACCAGTGGGCTTTGGCTCCTTTCTTCACACTGAACTCGACATCCCATTAACCCACTTTCAGGGCCACAAGGGAGGCCTGGACAGGTGTTAAATTACCTTTCCTCACCCCACAGGTGTATGAGATGTGCTGCAAAAGCACATGTCACATCTCCCTGAAGCAAGAGGCTCTGCCAGGGATTTTCTCTGAGCACAAAGATCTGGAGACTATATCACTTTTGACTTAGAAATGACCTGGATCAAGGACCTAGCTTTCTAATCATGACAGGATGATAAAAATATTCTCTGACAGTGTATCCATGTGAGATAAAAGACACTGAAGTGAGCTCTGGAGCTAGAAGAATAAATGTCATCCATTCTCATATACAAAAGCTACCTATCACACAAAATAACACACCCAAGCTGGCTTTCAGGAGTATGGGAAAGTCAGAAGGCAATAATAATTATAAAAATAATCTGAACTCAATCATAGTTGCTCTCTACGTATTTACGGACTAAATGTAAACAAGTTTGTACGTGAAAAAGCAAAGCTCAAGGCCATTCAATTATTTTCCAAAAACCTACACTAGATGTCCATCAGGGACCAGCTACTGTGCTCCTTCTGGAGAACAAGAATTAATCAGATATAGTCATCTCCTGCAGGGAGCCACATCCTAACAGAGGAGCTAGACAATTAAACAAACTCATAATGCAGAGTGATGGGTAATGAAGGTAAATGAAGAGCCCGTAGAATCAGAGAGAAGGGGGCTATAATTTATGCCTGGGTATGATGAGAAACATCTGTGGTCTGCTGCATTGGATAAGTAAGATTTAGAAGTGAGGCAAAGTTAAGAAAGACATTCTGGACACAGCGGGTGTCATGAGCAAGGGCAGGACAGCCGGACTCCCATGAAGGGCCAAGCAGAAAGGCCAATACCCGGCTCCAAGTGGGAGGCTAGTGTGGGTCATGAAGGGCTTTGTGACAGCTTTAAAGCTTGACCTGAGCCCAGAGAATGAGGAGGAATGGGGAGGTGTGGGTTGGTAGGGCAAAAGGCAAAGGACCCCTATAATTGCCTAGGTAAGAAGCGGGACAGCCTGGGTGAGGGAAATGCAGTTGGAAAGAAAGGAACAAAACTCACTGGCAGCTTCCAGGTAACATCTTGAATGAAAGAAATCTTGATCCTATTCCTTCATGGAATGCTGACTGCGTAAAGACAGCATCAGCACCTGTTTCATAGACCCTCAGTAAGTGTTCAGTCCTTTCCCTGTATCTCAGTCCACTCAGGCTACTATAACAAAATACCATAGACAAATCAGCTTATAAACAGTGGATTTATTTCCCACGGTTCCAAAGGGCAGTATGTCCAAGATCAAGATCAAGATGATGGAAGATTTGATGCCTGTGAGGAGTACTTTCTGTGACTTCATATGGCAGAAAAGGGGCAAGCAAACTCCTTCAAGCTCCTTTTATAAGGGCATCAGTCCCATTTATGAGGGTTCCACCTGCATAATCTAATCACCTCCCTACATCTGAGGCCACCTGTCTTTCCTTAAAGAGGAATCTAGACAGTGTGTGTTTCTATGTCCACCACAAGGAGAGGATGTCATTTACATCACGCAATGAGGGTAGCAATCAAACCCTAGGGCAGGTAAGTGACTCTACCGAGGTCTTACCCAATATAATGGTTAATATTCTTCCTTTTTAAATAAAAAAATTTCAATTGGATGGGGAACTATGAAATTTGTGTTTTTCAGAGTCCATTAAACCCATAGGAGGATCCTTTCTGTTGCACATAACACACACAAACATAAACACATGCACTCACACCCATCCACATTTTATATGAATCACAGTAGAAAAGAAATTGCCTTTCTGTTGCAAGTTCTACAAACCCAAAGTATAACAAGAATCATCATATTTAGCATTTGAATATCCATGACTAAGCAGGAGATTACTACTCTAGCTCTTCACAGAGCCCAATCTGCTTAGAATTGCTTAGGAGTTCATGCAAAAGGCAAGGCAATGACCTATTCAGTCTTTGAAAACTTCTTCCACCAATTATTGCCCAGCTGCTATGTGATGGGTGCTTAGTATGTTGTGTTGATCAGTCTTTACACAAACCCTGGAAAGAAGAAAATACTCTCTGCATTTAGCAAATAATGACTCTCATTCTAGTGATAAAGTCAAGATGAGAACTTAGACCTATGAGTCCAAAGTCTTTCCTTTTAACAATATATACCATATTCTTCCTTCAGAAAGAATTGTTTCAGTGTTTTCTGATGTCTGTTTTGCTCATTCATTCATTCAAAAATATATATTGAATATCTTTGTGCAAGCCTCTAACAGGTACTTGTTTTAAGAAGATCATCAATAAATACATAATTTTTAAAAACTATAAATTTTCCAGCATTCTGAAAGTGAAGTTCATTAGTCAAGATTCTACAGAAGAGCAGCATCAATAATATATGTATTCATATGGGAACAGTTATACATTATTATACACTCAAAGAGATTTATTATACAATGCATTTATTATCCTACATATATGAAGACATTTGTTATAGGGAATTGGTTCATGATTATGGAAGCTGAGAGGCCTAAAATCTTCAGCTGGAAGGCTGGAATGTTGGAAACCCAGGAAAGCCAATCATATAGTTCCATTCTGAATTCAAAATCTAAGTCAGAAGAAGGATGCTTCTGCTTGAGAACAGTTGGGCAGAAAGAAAAGATTCTTCCTTACTTTGGCTTTTTGTTCTATTCAGGCTTTCAGTGAATTTGATAAGGCCCACCCACACTGAAGCAGGCAATCACTGTACTAGCTCTATTAGGTAAAATGTTAATGACCAGAAACATCTGCACAGACACATCTAGAATGTTAAATCAGGTGTGTAGGTACTTTGTGACATAGTCAAGTTAACACCTTCGCAAACCAGAACTGAATTCAGATCCAGATGGCCATTTATTGGAGTAGGTAAAACAAAGGGACTCACACTGAGTCAATGACAAAGCTGAAAAGAAAACTCAGTCCTGCTTGCTCCTAGCCCAGTGCCCCTTCCAGGTCGAAGGAATTAACCACCAGCTACCAGCTGCTTCACTATGTCTACTTCTGGAGGTGCTTCTCTAACCTACCCTTCAGATTCACCTTCTCCCTCCATCTGATCTGCAGTTGTTCTCTCACCTCTAGGCCTCCAGGCTCCTTCTCCAGTCTGTCCCTTGAACTGGCTCCTGAATGAATCTCATTCCAAAAATTTTCTGGAGAGATCAGGATAGCGAATGTCCATCAAACACACAGAAACAAGACCCTGTGAGTAGCCTGGCTAAAATTCTTATTTTAGGGGCAAATAAATCCCAGCTCTGTGAGAGATTGATTAGGGAACAATACATCCACAGGAAGCCACTCTGAAGTCATTTGTTTGAAGAACTTTTCCATCACAACTTTGACATACACTTGGGCTTCCCCATCTCATGATTAAACATAAGCTTCTCTGTCATGAGCAAGCTCCTCTGGCCCTCTGGAATGAGGAACCCTCTCAAAACCAACAGGGACTCTCTTAAAATCAGAACAAATCTTCAATTTCCAATTCATGGTGAGAATAATAGGACTGAAGGACAATGGAGGGAAGAATAGGACAAGGCAGGGAGGACAAATCAAAAAAGAGAAGAAAAGACAGCATTCATCCCCTCCAGAGGATGTAGCAACAGATACCATCTTGAAAGCATAGATGCAGTCTTCGCCAGACACCAAAGCTACTGGGTCCTTAATATCACACTTCCCAGCTCCATAATTATAAGAAATCTATCTCTGTCCTATATGAATGACCAAGCCTGGACTATTTTCTTATAGCACACAAACAAACTGAGACTGGTACCCAGTGGTAATAAGAAATACCTGAAAACGTGGAAGTGACTTGAGAACCAGGCAATGGGCAACATCTCACTCTTTTCCACAAGAGAAAGTTTAGAAAAGGTCTATACTACCATATAGAGAGTATTTAGGATGATTCTGCTAAGGGCTCAGAAGAAGAGAGCTAGAGATAACTTAAATCTTCTTAGAGATTACTTAAATGATCATGATCAGAATGTTGGTCAAAATGCAGAGTGTAAAAGCAATTTTGATGAAATCTTAGATGGAAATGAGGAATGAACTATTGGAAACTGGAAGAAAGTTGTTGTTTTTATAAAGTGCCAAATACCTGGCTGAATTGTGTGTCTGTCCTAATGTTTGGTGAAAGACAGAATTTAAGTGTGGTAAACCAGGATCATTTGCTGGGAGAAATATCTAAACGAAGTGCTAAGGGCTTTGTATGCCTTCTCTAGTGGGGTTTATAGCAAATGCCAGAATAAAGAATAAATTAATAACAGAATTCATACTGAAAAGGCAGAAAAAGTTAAAGATTCAGAAAATTGTCAGCCTGGCTAGATTTTAAAGAATAAAAAGTATGTTTGGGAGAAATTACCTAGAATGTAGCCAAGAGACACTGACAAGAATATTAGTGTGAATACATGAAATTGAAGTGCTAGCCATCAGAGAAATAGAAGGATAATTGCAAAGGCATTTCAGAGATTGTTAAGGCTGGTACTTTCCTCACAGGCCCAAAGTACCAGGGCTTTGTGGGTAAAATAGTTTCGAAGGATGGCTTTAAGGGTAAAATAGTTTCAAAAGAGAGTCTTAGGGTGCCGACGGGACATCTGGGTTCACTATTCAATGTCACCTTAAGTTTCTATTCCTTGTATTTTGACACAGAGTTCCCCAGTCACCTCAGCTGTGGCTCAGGTCTTCCTCATGTTGCCATTCTAGAAGGCACAAATGGTTCCAAGTCAGGGTGGCATGGCAGAAGGGCATCACAGAGGAGGGAGTCCATGGTAAAGTCGGCAGCAGCCAGCCTGTCTTTCCCTTTTATTTCACCAGACTGCTGGCCTTTTGGGTGGTGCCACCCAGAACTAGGCTAATGCAATTATTGGACTAATTTAGCACCACAGCCTTAAGCCCAGTATCACACACCCTAGATCAGTGATGGAAAACCTGTAAAGCTTTCAATGATACAAAGAGCCCACTGTGGCACATGTGCTGTATGTTCTCCACCACTGCTCTAGATCTAGCCTAAGAGCAGGTGAGGCTTTGGGGGAACATCTAGATACAAGCCATAATGGAGACTTTCGGAAGTGATTAGTCCAGAAGGTCTCTTTGCTCATGAATGGGTTCATGGCATGTAAAAGGGCTTGAGGAGGTAAGTTTCCCCCTTCTACTGCTCTTTGCCATGTGAAGACATAGTGTGTTACCTCTGAAGGATACATCAATAAAGCACCATCTTGGAAATCTGAGGCCAACTCCTACCACACAGCAAATCTGCCAGGGCCTTGATCCTGAACCTCCCAGCCTCCAGAACTACAAGGAATAAAATTATTCTCTTTATAAATCATGCAATCTCAGGTATTTTATTCTAGCAGCATTAACAGACTATGCATGTGGTGGGAGGGAGGAGTACTGGATGATGAGTTGTACATACAATAAGTGAGAGGAGGATTTAGGGTGGAATTCAGTCACTTGCTAATTAAATACCTGTCTTCTCAGGAAAAACAAAGGACTACTGGCATATTTAAGGGCAGGGCAATATTGCCGCCCCCCAGTACCTAGCATAGGCAGTGACTATGTAGGATATATCAGGGTCATTAACAATGGTTCCGAGACTGACAATGAATGATAGCTGGGGAACTGGGGGGTGCCAAAGAGAGATGGTGGAAGTGTTCTGTCAGCCAGAACAAGGAAAGTGAACTTCACTCTGCAAGCAAAAATGGGGAGATCACTGACAGAGGAGCTCCAAAAGCAAATGTGTGTTTTGTTAAGATTATAATGTGGAGCATGATATAGGGCACAACAGTCAAGGCATAGCCTCGTGGTTAAGCATGGGAGCTGTTGGGTCGGTGCATGTTCTGGTTCCCACTCTTCTATCAGTGGTGTGACTCTGAGTCAGTTATTCAACCTCTCAGAACCTTCGTTGCTCATAAGTAAAATGAGTATCAATACTGCCCCTATCAGTGGCTTAAAGTCAGTAGAACAAGAGCTACTTAAAGGTCTGCCTCATACATAAACTTTAACAAATGATTTCTATGATTTTCTGTATTCTCAAAGTCATAAAGACACAAGAACAAATTGGTTGCCTCTCAGTGACTGTGCCCAAGCCCAAGCCTCTGACCGTAATTCTCCAAGGAGCTCTCCCCTCCCTACGGCTTTGACCTGTACTCAGCATAAGAGCTGATGTTTTTCTATCCAGCCCCACCTCGCTAGCTGTACTGGTTGGTCCAGGGCTTAGACATGTGATTCAAGTCTGTCCAGCCATCATCTTTTCCCCAGAAAAATCTAACTGGTACTGGAGAGATGCTTCTCAGGTAAAGCTTTGAAGATTTGAGTCTTGAGGCTGCAGGTGGTCCTGTGGATATGGAAGAAATTCACAAGGAGAGAATGAGCCTGAAGACAAAGATGAAAAGTAGAAAGATGATGCTTGTGGTATCTAAGGACCTATTTCCCATTCTTGAGCTCCATGGACTTGCCCTGGTTCCTAGCTTTTTGTGGCCTGATTTCTCATCTTGTCCTTTAAATTCTATGAGCTCTCATAATACCCTTCCAATAAATCCTATTTTTTGCTTAAACCATTTCAAATGTGGTATCCATGATTTGTTACAAAGTCCCCTAACTAATGCTAACAGTAACTGATCTTAGCTTCAGCACAACCCACTAGAGACTTGTAATTACCCATGTTTCTCCAGTTTATATCTAACAAGTATTTTTATTTCTTTATGATTTGGGGTACATTAATCTCTAAAGACCACCACAGATATAAATATGAAATCAAGATTCATTGTACCCTTAATGAATCACTTCTATTTAAAAGACAAAAATGACGTAAAATTAGCTCTGACCCAGGAAATTCAAAATATGCTGTCAGAACCTCCATCTTCCCTGTTTGATCAGCCCACATGGGTGCAGTAAATCTGTAAATGTTGATGAACATCGAATATTTTTCACTTATATTTATTGTCCATTCTAAAACTGACATTTCCCATTGGACACTTAATCATGGATTTCTTTGTTTAGCATTTTCCCTGTTCAGAGGAGCACATCAAAAATTGATTCCCTGATAATATCAGGTAGAGGATGAAGCCCAAATTCAACTACAAGCATTTGGGCTTCTCTTCTCCTTTCGCCTTTGTACTTTGGACACTTCATTCCCTAAAGTGAAAGGTAAGGACTTCAAGACAGAAAACCAATTGGATTGCTGGAATCCAATCAACATCCATGTCCCAGGGCAAAGGGCCAGTCCAAAGTGGCCGAGCATCCATCTCTCAGCACCACCCAAACATTGCAGCCTACCCAGGTGAGATTCGAAGAGGCTGGTTCTTTGTTCCCAACAAACATGAGGCTGACGGGTCGAAAAGTTTTACTGGACCCCCGAAGATGCAATTGAATTCTAGTTGGAGGTTATTTGTCTTCCTGGGGCCCTGTAAGGGGCTCAAGTGATAGCACCACAAGCAGCAGTGCTTACTTAGACTCATGTCTGTGAGTCAATTACTGAGCACCTGAGTGCTCTGTGTGTTAGCCTTAAAATGTCTCAAACATACTGAATAGAAAAGAGAAAAAAAAGTAGGAACCAAGCCCCTTTGGAGACTTTTTTTGAATCCATAGAAAGGCAGGATTGAAACCTGCAGAGTATTATAAAGAAGCTACAGAATCTTTTATTCATTTGAAAGGAACTGGAAGTGAGACACAGGAAGTGAGGCAAGACAGACAGAGCCACAGCAGGCAGAGCAGTGGGGAGCAGTGAGAGGAGCTTTGTGATGTTGGAAAAATAAGCTTTTCCTAAAATATGGCAGAAGCCATCACCATCACTAGACAGAGATTAGGGTAAAAGCCCCACCCCTGCAACTCACTGGTTGTGGAAAATGTGCCCTCCACTCTGTGAACCTCCATACTTGTAAAATGGGATGAATTACACACACAGGCTTCTCAAGGCTGCATGTGATATTGTAGATAGGAAGTCCCTTCAAAACAGCCAAGAGCCACAGACGCTAGCTACCCTAAGCATTGGTTTCCTTTACCCCACAGTGTGTACCACCTATGGAATAGAAACCCTTGATAGAGAACTCAGTGACAAAATTCATCTGAGTACAGCCAAGACCAGAAAAGATAAGATCCAGCAAGCAATAATTTCTAATAGAATTCTAATAGAAATTATCCTGTTAGAATTCTCTCATGGACTTCCTTCTTAGACCCCCTCTTTAGACCTCTTTCCTTAAGAGGTCTAAGGAAGATACTGTTGTGTCATGTGTGAGGTCCGCAGTCTCACAGACTTGCGCTGAATACACCCAATGGTTTACACTAGCTGAATATAGTGAGCTGAATATGCCTAGTGGTTTACGACTGTGAGAGATTTTTTTCATGGTGCTAGGAGATCGTCAGTAGCTACAGCCAGTCTGAGTTACTGAAAGATAACACAGAATTGTTCTGCTCCTAATGCACGACATAACCCATGCTACTGTCTCCTGGTGGAATGTGGAATCCAGGTGTGACAAGAAGCAGAATAACAGCACCTGTTTTATAACACTGAATCCTAATGATGCCTGCATACTAGAATCATGTGAGGATCTTAAAACATATTGATAACCTGATTCCACCTCCACAGATTGTGGCTTACCAATCTGGGTGTTGCCTAAATTATGGGATATTTTTAATGCTTGCCTAGTGATCCTAGCATATAGCCAACTTTATGCACTGCTACCCTAGAGCAGAAGTCAGCACACGTTTTCTGTAAAAGAACAGATAGTAAATATTTTGGGCTTTCTGAGCCACGCAGTATCCATCACTGCTATTCAACTCCACCGTGAAAGCAACCATAGACAATCTATAAACAAATGGGCTCTGTCGCAATAAAACTCTACTTATGAAAGCAAGTGACAGGTCAGGGACCATAGGTTCTCACCCCTATTCTAAATCCATGCTGTTTAAAACGTGGTCTGAGGTCAAGCAGTATGGGAAACACCTGAGGAGCTTTTTGGACATGCAGATGCCATCCTGAATCAAGGAGTATGGGCCTAGCTTGAGGCAAGAGGGTTGTAAATTAATCTCAATCTGGGCAATTTAGTAAAACCCTACCTCAAAATAAAGAAGACTGGAGATGTAGGTCAGTGGTGCAACCCCTGGGATCAATTCCAGGGAAGGAGGGAGGGAAAGAGAAAAGGAAGAAAGGAGAGAAAAAGAGAGGGAGGAGGTGAGAGGGAGAGAGAAAGAGACAGAGATAGACATAGAGACAGAGAGAGACAGAGAGAAAACCTTTTAGTGATGAACACCTAAAGTAGCCCAGAACATTTTAATGATGAATATCTAAAATAGTTCATAAGAATGTTGTTTGCTACAGTGAATTCTGGGAAATGTTGCCCCCTGGGGTCTAGTACAGGTTCACTCAGGTTTCAGTACTCTTGCCAAGCCAGCCAGCAACACAGCATCCAAGCGGAAGGTTTCCGTCAATGTCAGCATCTCCGAAGATCGCCACCTTTATCAGCCCGGTGTCTCCTAGCTGCCATTTTTCTAGAGCACTTTCTCAGACAGTCTGAGGAGCTGTCTCCATTAGATGACAGTGTTTCCAAAGCGTCAGTGAAGGCTCACACTGTTTTTCCCTGTTTTTCATAATAACATATGAGGAGAGCATAGCTATGGAACTGTATCAGGTGATATGCCCCTGCTCTCAAGAACTACCTATCTAAACCTGTCAAATGGCATGTGGTCCCCAGCCACCTCATGCCGCTTCGCAACTTTGTGTTTGCAGCACTCACAAGGAACATCTGCTGAACCACTCTGCCACCAGAAAATGTATCCAACCTTGAAAACGCTGACATCGTGAGACTTTTGGCCCCTACTCCCGTACAGAGCTCCTGCCCTCCACGCTAATCTCATGCCCTGCATGCAGCTTGGCTCTTACCTTCAGCACACTGATGGCGGTAATGGGATTACCCTCTGCCTTCCCACCTGGAGGCAGAAGCCCTTTGTGCAGGACTTATGAACCATTCCTTTCTGCATCCACATGCCTGGCACAGGGCTTTGACATAATAATGTTTAGTAAATTGATGTTGGTTTTAATTTAACTGACCTAAAAAGTGTTAACATTTCTTTTGTACCTGGCATGCTAGCCTAATCACCACAGAACCTTTTAATGACGAGTACCTAAAATAGCTCATAAAAATGTTGTTCCTTACAGTGAATTCTGGGAAATGTTGCCCCTTGGGGTCTACTACTGATTCAGACTACGCTTAAGCTTGTTAACACCCCCTAGAGTTGGATCTGAGGTGGAAAAGGGGCAGCTAGCAAGGATTTGGTTCCTCCTAGCTTGATCATATTTCCCAAAAGATGCCTGCAAGTGTGGTCCAAGGTAAACATAAGAATTTTTGCCTGAAGAGGAGGACACTGACTTCATGCAGGGGATTTGCCACCAAGCTCATAGCACAGAGCCAGAACCCTCTACATCTGCAGACTGCCATCCAATAAGGTGAGGCAGTTTCCTTTCAAAGGAGTTTCACAGGAGGTCACCCTCTGTCCCCATGACTCTCTCTACATCAGTGCAAAATCAGACTATAACCTCAAGGACACCTCACACCTGGATCAGAACCCCAAAGGAGTCAGCAGCAAAGCATCCATCCAATTACTACTTTGAGTCCAAACTTCTGCTCAATCAGAGGTCAGTCTGAAATGCTCACCTGCCTCAACCCTGCGTGTGTTTAGGGCTGACACCATTTGGATGACAACAGCCCAGCTTGGGCAAAATTTTGGCAACAAGCATGGCATTGAGGTCCTTAATCCTGCTCTTTTACCTGGTGCTGTCTCTGGCCAGTGCTCTACGCAGCCTGCCCCTCCCATGTGTGAAGGGCACCAAACAGTCCATACGTGCCCAGTGTGAGCTTGTGAGAGCACTTGGGTGTATTTCCGCATATGTGCACAGGGCCAGTCACCCCCTCACATCCTAACAGATAACTCTAGAGGAGAATGAGGAGAGGGCCGACCAGCGCTCTACCTAGCTTTGCCAGCACCTCTTCTGTACTTGGCCAAAGCTAAGAGACCCACAAATGCCCATGAAGTGACACTGAGGAGGACCCTGTCCACTCTGGGCCTTAGTTACCATGTCTCTGAAAGGAGCTCATTATACTTGTTAGCAATAAAAGCTGATATAAATCCATACTTGCTGTGTACACTATTCATTGTGAATATTTCCTCATTTGACCTTGAAAATAAGCCATCATGCAGTTGGAAATCTCTGAGTGGCTTAGCTTGATGTTTCCCAAAAAGCACATTCCGAGACAAAAATTACTGTGCACATGGTGTAGAAGTATCAATAGACAAGTGTGATGGTGACACAGGGAAGGAACCACAGACATACAGAATGCACTGTTAAGCCACCTGCACATGATGACGAGACCAATCCAGTGAGCAAAGTCTGGGAAGTGGCCAAACCACCCACTGTCAAATGAGCCCACCTGAGGGACAAAGGAGCTGCAGTGTTTATGTTAGACTGAACTGAAGGAAATTGCCACTCATCTGTCAAATGGCAATTTCGTAAGGCTCAACATAATACTGGTTCCAACAGGGATTGGTCAAAGGTTGCACGGAAAGAGAACAAAATGTTAATTCCACGGCCCTTACACCCTGCCGTACAGGATGCAGCAGTACTGAGTGGAGAGGACAGCCCTTGAGCAGGGAGACACTGGTGCTAGCCACCAGGAGGGAGCATACTGAGCAGTCAGGAGACTGTGAAGGAACCTGCCAGCATCTGCTGCACTAAGGTGAACCTGGATTCAAACCCAAGCTGCCTCTCTCCACTGAAGCTCAGGGGTTTAACCCACAGATTGCCTCTGTGACATTGCTAAGACTTTATCATCTCCCTTAATCACACAGTCTGCTAAGATACTAGAAGTCTTCAACTCCAGAGTACAAAGCTGGGAACAATAGGGCAAGCCAGGCCAGTGAGCTAAGGCGAACTCCTCATTTATCTCTTTCATGTGCTTTTATCAAGTATAAACCTCGATCTTAATTCTTCATTGGGCCCAGAAGAAGCCTGGTGAGCAAATTCCCCTAAGAAGGTGGATTCATACCAGCACATTATGATGCAGTGGGATAAGGGCCAGGCTAGAACTGCTGCTGGAGGCCAGGGGAACAGCATAAGACCCTTTGGAGGCAAGAGAGTGAGAGTCCCCTGCAGAAGGACTCTGCACAGTCTGAGCCAGAATAGCAGAGCCAGGCTAGTATCTGTGCATCTTCCCTAACAGTCATTTCAAGGGTACAACTAATGTGCTTTCTAGAAGAAGTGATTTACTTACTGAGTTGCTCAGGATTCCGATCTTTTCACTGTTGTCCATGAACTTGTGTTTCAAACTTTTAGGAATGAGTTATGACACACCACCCTGAAAATTCAATTACCTCAGCAAGACATTTGGCATAAATCAAAGATATTTAGAGCTAGAAGAGGCATTAGAGATCATCTGCAGAGTGGAAGTGACTTGGCCAAGGTCACACTGCAGACAATAGAGTCGGCTGAGATAGATTAGCAATCCATAACTTGCACCTCTATTGGCACGTGTTGGGAGATAGAGTAGTTGCCTTTGCAGCTGATGTCCTTCGTCCCACCCCCAGGTTAGAGTAGAGTAGCGAAACAAACAGACTCAGAGCTCCCCCAGCAATATCTGTACAGTACTAGGAGATAATCACCACTGCCCCACTGAGAATTAAATAAGGTAGCATCTAAAGACATTAATTACTAAATGATACGTCGTCCTCAAAATGCTAAAGGTTTTTCATAATCTTCATTAATCATTATTAGGAGTTATTGTTGCTCCTATCTATGAAATGATTGCTAGCATGTCTCTCCCTTTTTATTTTTCCAATACTGGGGATTAAACCCATGGCCTTCATACTGATTACTTAGTATTGTTTACTAGAGAAAATATATCCAAAAATTCAGACACCATGGAGGACACAAAGTGGTGTAAGTCTCTCTCCTTGTCTCCCAAGCCCTATCCCTTTCCCCAGAGACAGCCTGATAATGTAACAATTACTTAGAGACCCTTCCAGAAAATGCTTTCTGCATAAAACTGGTAAGTGTGTGTGTGTGTGTGTGTGTGTGTGTGCACGCGTGCGCACATGTGTGCACGTGTGTGTCCTTTCCATTGTTCTGCATGTTGCTTTATTTTTCTCATGTAACAATAGAGCTTGGACAGAGTTACACAGCAGTAACTATAGGTCCACCTCATTCCTTTTTAATAAGGAAAGAGTGTGCCTTTAATGGATGAAATAGAAAGTCTTTAAGCAGACTCCTATTGATGATCATTTGTGGTCTTGTTGGGATTTTTTTCCTATTCCAACAGAGCTGCTGTGAGGACCTCATACCTACACTGAAGACCATGGAAAATCACTGCAGTACATGTTCTTAGCTCCAAAATTGCTAGGTCAGACATCTATGCACATTTTTAAAGCCTCGAGCAATGTGGCTACACTGCCATCCAAAGACAGGCTGCACTAGCAACACCCCCTTGCATACATACACACACACCCTTTTGTTAAATGTATGCATCTGTCTCTTCTTCCCAAACTTTCTGAAAGATAGAAAACTTTTTAATATTTGCAGATTTGAGAAGTGAAAAATGAAATCTTATTACTGTTTTGATTTGTATCTCTTTTATTATGACTACTAGTGAATCTCTTTTCATATGGTGATTGCCAATTTACTGTGCAGTGTTGTTTGTTTTGTTCAGAGGACGGGTTTGTATACATGCGTGCATGTGTGTGTGTGTGTGTGTGTGTGTGTGTGTTAGAAAGAACAGAGAAAGAGAGCCTCAGTGTGAGGGTTCTCTAAGAAACTTTACTACATTTGCCCTTTTTCCTACTCTTTCTACCATATCACTTTGTATAACCCTCATATAAATTCAAGAAAGCAGTCTCTGGTGCAACAGTACAAACTTTTGTTTCCTGGCTTATTATAAATTTTATTTTTTATTGTATTTTTGGACATGGAATTGTTAAATGTATAAAATAGCCTTCTCACAGGTCCTTTCATTCCTTTTTTTTTTAATTTAAAAGAGAATAAAACAAAAGGGGGCAGTACAGAGCAGATCAGAACAGGACAACATAGGCAACACAGTACTTCACATTAAGTCAACTGGACATCAACAGTATCTAACACCATATCTCTTACTCTGCTATAGTTGAGCATAGTTTCAATTACAATAATATCAAACATAACACAATAGTATAAAGCCATGCATAGAGTGAAAGAATTCCAGGGCTTTCTGAACCGAATAACAGAAAATGATCAATGGGTATTATAATATCTCATTTTTGATAAA
>PVJX010028870.1:0-23458 GCA_004027295.1 Dolichotis patagonum | reverse complement strand
AGGACTGCACCTTCCAATAACAGCTTCTAATAACTGAGCTGGAAGAGACTCCCCAGGGACTCCATTTGTGCCACTGACAAGCTCTTACAGCTCTCAGGGTGAATGCCCTCTTGTGTCATGGGAGTTTCTTTTTACCTCTACAGGTTGATGACCCTCTAGTAAACATGAATACACCATTTCCTTTATGGTTGTCCCAACCATTAGAAAAAGAAAATGCAGTGTCCAGTGTGCAGCTATGGAGAGGGATTTTCGTTTCTCTCCCCCATGAAAAGGAATTTGAACAAGTATAATTAGGGATGCTTAGGCCCTAAAACTTTAAGCAGGAAAGAAGACTGGCCTATAAGAATAATGTAAAAAAATTCCCGATGGAACCTCTGATTCAGAAAAGATAGAGTATGTATATACAACTTAAGCCCTGGAAATTATCTATAAAACACTCTAAGAGAAAAAAAAGCAAATTGGCTAGGAATGACATAGCAGTGAGCTAGTTCCCTGGGTTTTCCTTTTGCCTCCTGAGTTCTCAGACTTAAAACTGAGCAATTATGGACAACCTTGAAATAAGAGAAAGTCTCAGCAAACAAGAAGTTACAAAGAAAAACCAAATGGAAATATTAGAACCAAAAATACAGTAACAAGTATTTTAAAATCAACGAGTACGCTCAATAGCAGAATGGAGGAGGTGCAGGTAAAACAGTAAACTTGAAGATAAAACATGATTGCAATTACTCTACAGTTGTTGTTCTATAATAAACATTATCTTGCAAAAGAGACAGAAAAATGCATTACATAATGATAAAAGGTCCATCTATCCACCAAGAAGACCATGCATGTACCCAAAAGAGAGCTGTAAATGTGAAGCAGAAACTGACAGACCTGAAGTACAACTGACAGAACAACTAGACAGAAAATTAGCAAGGATCAGTATCATGAACTGATAAGATTTGCCTGACATTTCTAGAACTCTCCCCAACAGGACCAAAATACACATTTTCCTCATGGCACATGAACAGTGTTTTAACATAGACCACACAATAGTCCATAGAACGAACCTCAACAAGTTTAACAGAATTAATAATCACAGGAATGCACTCACCAACTACAATGCAATTAAGCCTGAAATCAATGTCAGAAAGATAACATGAAAATATCAAAACCTGAAAACTGAAGGAAAAACTTTTTAATAATGCATGAGCCAAAGACAAAGTACCAAGAGAAATTTTAAAATATACTGAATTCAAGGAAAATGAAATTTTACCACATCAAAATTTGTGGAATACAGTTAAAGCAATACTGATGGAGAACTGTATAACACTAAATATTTACCTGAGAAAAGAGAAAAAGTTTTAAATCAATAGTTTAACCGGTCATAGCAAGACTCTCCAAAAAGAAAAGCAAAATAAAACCAAAGCAGTAAAAAGGAAATAATGAAGAGCAAAAATCAATTAAATTAAAAGTGGAAAACAATACAGAAAATCAATGATCATTGAAAAGATTCATAAAATAAAATTAAAGCAATACTAGGCTGGGAGTACAGCTCTGGTAAAGCACATGCTTAGCATGCATGGGACCCTGGGTTCAATGTCCAGACCAACAAATAAAATACAAAATACAAATAACATCAACAATCCTATAGCTACACTAGAAAAAGAAAAACAAAGAGAAAAGATATAAATGCCAAAATCAAGAATGGAACTGGGGATTTCACTATAAACCCTGGAGACAAAAGGTAAAAAGGGTCTGCTACAAACAACTTACACACATAAGTTTAACTACTTAGTCAAAACAGACCTTAAAAACACATACTACCACAACCCACTATTAAGGGAATTGAGGTCATATTTTTAAAATTTCTAAAAAAAAAGAAATCCCAGATGATTTTAATGGATAATGGTTCCAAACTTTAAGGAATAACTGACAGTAATTCTATATAATCTCTTCCAGAAAATGGAATCAGAAGGAACTCCTTTCAACCCATTTTGTGAAACTAATGCTACTTTGATTCCAAGGTCAAACACAATATTAAAAAAATACTACACACATCCCTCATAAATATCAATGCAACAATTCTTAACAAATAGTAGCAAACAGAGCTTAGCAATATTTAGAAAGAATGACCAAGATAGTATGCTCCAAGAAAGAAAAGCTAATTCAATATTTGAAAGTCAAACCAATCAAGGTAATCCATAATAACAGGCCAAAGAATTAATACATGAGTATATCAACAGATACACAAAAAGCATTTGACACAGTTTAACACTTGCTCATAAATTATTAAAAAAAATCTCAGAAAATGTAGGAATAGTGGAAACATTCTAAACTTAGCAAAAACCATTTACCAAAAACCCTATAGCATATATTATACTTAAAATGAAAGACTGACAGGAAATCATCAAGAAGATTATATGTCATGACCAAGTGGACTTTATCCCAGGAATGCAGGGATGGATTAACATACGTAAATCAGTAAACATAATACGCCCCATCAACAGAGCCAAAGATAAAAATCACATGATCATCTCAATAGATGCAGAAAAAGCTTTTGATAAAGTCCAACACTTGTTCATGACAAAAACCCTACAGAAACCCAGAATGGATGGTATCTGATAAAAGCCATCTATGACAAATCAACAGCCAACATTATAATAAATGGACAAAAACTGAGAGCTATCACTCTAAAATCAGGAACAAGACAAGAATGCCCACTATCACCACTCCTATTCAATGTACTTCTGGAAACATTAGCCAGAGCAATTAGACAAGAGAGAGAGAGACATAAAAGGAATAAGGACAGGAAAGGAAGAAGTTAAATTACTACTATTTGCAGATGACATGATACTACATAGAAGACCCCAAAAACTCCATCAAAAGATTATTAGAGTTTCAGCAGTGTAGTTGGATACAAAGTCAACACTGGAAAATCAATAGCATTCCTATACAAAAACAACAAACTCACTGCCAGAGAAATTATGGAAATGACACCTTTCACAATAGCATCCAAAAAATGAAATACTTAGAAATCAACCGAACAAAGGATGTAAAAGACTTATATGTTGAAAACCACAATACTCTAAAAAAGGATATTGAAGAGGATGTCAGAAAGCGGAAAGATATCCGTTACTCTTGGTTAGGAAGAACCAATATTATGAAAACGGCCATACTCTCAATCTGTTATCCAGACTTAATGCAATTCCAATCAAAATACCATTAACATACCTTACAGATCTCGAGAAAACATTCCAAAAATTCATTCAGAAACAGGAAAGACCTAGAATAGCAAAGGCAATCCTGAGCAACAAAAGTAAGGCAGGAGGTATCTCAATCTCTTGACTTGAAATTATACTACAAAGCTACAGTTATAAAATCAGCCTAATACTGGCAAAAAAAAAAAACAGATCTGAGAATCAATGGAACAGATTAGAAGATGCCGACACAACTACAAAGACATTCAGCCACCTTATATTGACAAAGGGGCTGGAAGAAAGACAGCCTATTTAATAAATGGTACTGGAAAAATTGGCTTTCCACATGCCGAAGACTGAAACTAGACCCATGTCTACCACCATGCACTAAAGTCAAAATGGATCAGAGATCTAAATATTAAAATAAAAACACTAAATCTACTGGAAGATAAGGTAAGTAGAAATCTTGAAGACATAGTGGTAGGCAAAGAGTTTGTGAACAAAACGCAAACCACACAGGAAGTACTTCAAAGAATCAACCACTGTGATCTCATCTTATTAAAAAGTTTTTGCACTTCAAAAGAAATCACCAGCGGAGTAAAAAGAAAACCCACAGAATAGGAAAGAATTTTAGCCAACTGTCCTTCAGACAAATGACTTACATCTAGAACATATAAAGAATTAAAAAAAAAAAAATCAGACCTCTGAAATTCAAAGACACAATCCAAAAATGGGCATCTGAGATGAACACACACTTCTCAGATGAAGAAATACAAATGGCAAATAAATACATGAAAAGATGTTCAACATCACAGGTCATTTGAGAAATGCAAATTAAAACAACATTGAGACTTCACCGCACTTCAGAAAGAATGGCTGCCATCAAGAAATCAACAGATAACAAATGTTAGTGGAGCTGTAGGAGAAAGGAATACTTCTCTACGTTGGGAGTGTAGACTGGTGTGGTCACTGTAAAAATCAGTATGGAGATTGCTCAAAAAACTAGGATTGTCAGTCCCATTCAATCCAGCTATTCCACCTTCTGGATATCTTCCCAGAAAAATTGAAAAGGTCATGCCACAGAGATATATGTGCACCCATGTTTATAGCAGCACAATTCATCAACCACAGAATGGATAAAAAGATGAGGCATTTTTATATAATGGAATTCTACTCAGCTATAAGAAATGATAATCTTGAGGGTTTTATAGGTAAATGGAGGCAACTTGAGACATACTCATAAGTGAAATAAATCAAACTCACATTTGTAAATATCATATTGCCTCCTTAGCGTAAAAAAAAATAAAAAACTGAAAAAGTAAAGATCCAAAATGTACAACAGTTACTGTAAAAATGAAAGTGAAAGAAAGTGCTCAAAAAGAAAGAACAACTGGGATAGGGGGAAGGAGAAAAGGAAGAAAGGAAAAGATTATATATATGTAGGTATACACATATAACTGTATGTATGTGTATGTATGCAATATATATAACTATACTACTAATCTCTGTTACTTCGTCACAAAGAACAAAAGCTTGCGCTGTCAGTGTTTTGATTGT
Source organism: Dolichotis patagonum (assembly GCA_004027295.1). NCBI lineage: Eukaryota > Metazoa > Chordata > Mammalia > Rodentia > Caviidae > Dolichotis > Dolichotis patagonum. Next base: position 18,722 of record PVJX010028870.1, on the reverse strand, counting down.
TTGATCATTTTTTATGCTTGAACAACTACTTCTAAGATAACAATACACAATATATTAACTAGTGTTGATTTCTTACTGTTTTCTGAAATCGTGTATTATTTCTATCCTTTTTTCTGTTTTGCTTTTAAAAATGAAAAGAATTTTTAAAAAATGAAAGACTGAATGCTTTCCTTTTAAAATGAGGAACAAATCTCTCACTAGTCTTATTTAACACTGTACTGCCACTACAATAAACAAAAAAGAAACAAAACACATCTAGATTAGAAAGAAATGATGAAATTATCCTAATTTGCAAATAACATAATGGTCTATATAGAACAACTCTAAGAATCTACATTAAAAACTTCTAGAACTAATATGTGAGTTATATAAGATAGACATATAAATATGACTATATTGTATTTCTATATGATAGAAATGGACACCAAAATTTATACTACAATTTATAATTGCTAAAAGTAGATGTAAATATGACAAAACACAGAAAGGACTCGAATACTGAAAAATAACAAATATGGATGAAAGAGATCAGAAAATGGAGAGACACGCTGTGTTCATAACTTGAAAGATTTAAGATAGTAAAAACATTCATTATTTCAAAGTTAATGTGTAATTCTAACACAATTTCTATCAAAATGCTAGAAAGAGTTTTTGTAGGAATGCACAAGATTATTCTAAAATTTATTGGTAAAAGAAAATGGAACAGCTAAAAACAATTCTGAATAAAAATAACATGGTTCAAATTCATCCAATTATATAGATTAAAAATGTGCAGGATTTTTATTTTTGGTTTGTTCCTAAATTTTGAAAAATGATTGTACCTCAACACAGCTGCTTAGCCATGCAGTCAAACAGAACAGAATAGAGGACACAGAAACTGTCCCAGGCACATTCAATCACCTAATCTTTGACAAAAGGGACAAAAATATATGCTGGAGAAAACATAGCCCCTCTAACAAATGGTGCTGGGAAAACTAGTAATCCACATGCAGAAGAAAGAATCTAGACCCATATCTCTCACGACATACTAAAACCAAATAAAAATGGACAAAAGATTTATATATAAAACCAGAAATACTGAATCTATTGGAAGAAAAAGTTGGAAAACTGTAAAAGACATAGGCATAGGCTAGGACTTCCTGCACAGAACCCCAATTACACAAGACATAATGCCAAGAATCAACAAATGGGATTTTAGCAAATTAAAGCTTTTGTACAGAAAACAATCAACAAAGTGAAAAGGCAATCCATAGAATAGAAAAAATTTCACCAGCTTCCAGAGAACTGATACCTGGAATAGATAAAGAACTCAAAAAAATCAGACACCCTCCAAAACTAAAAGACCCACTAAAAAATGGACAACTGTAATAAACAGACACTTACCAGAAGAAATATAATTGACTAATGAATACATGAAAAAAATGCTCACTATCTCTGGACATTAGAGAAGCTCAAACTAAAACAACACTTGCTCCAGAATGAATGACTATCATCAAGAAATCAAATAATAACAAATGCTGATGAGACTGTTGGGAAAAAGGAACCCATTTATATTTCCAAGGGGAATGTAAAATAGTACAACCACTCTGGAAATCAGTATGGAAATGCCTCAAAAACTAAAAATGGAAAATTCTATTTGGACCAGCTACTCTCCTTCTAGGTATCTTCCCTTAGAGTTAAAAATATCATGTAAACCCATGTTTATAGCAGCACAATTCCCAACAGGTAAATCTTGGAAGCAGACTACATGTCCATCAAGAGTTGAATGGGTAAACAAAATGTGACATAAACACACATGAAGTACAACTCAGCCATAAAGGAGGATAAATTTAAATAATTTGTAGGAAAATAGGTGACTTTGAGAACATAATGTTAAGTGAAATAAATCAAACATACAAGTTTAAGTATTACATGGTTTCTCCATGAGAAATCCAGAAGTTAAATAATTCTTTTCAAAATATAAATAATTTTTTCCAAAACATAAATAATTTAAAGAGCAAAGTAAAAGGCACACAACAAGAAAGAGGGAAGTAGGCCTTTTATAGAAGGGATGGAGGAGGAGAAATAAAAAGAACTAAGATGTGCTATGTATGTATACCAATTCCTCATGGTTAATGTGTTCATTAGCATACTAAGGGCTAAGAATGTAGCCGCCTGGTAAAGTGCTTGCCTAGCATGCAGAAGGTGACGGATTCCATCCCCAGAAAAAAAAATTATTCAACATATTATACTAATAAAAATAAAATTTTTAAAAAGCAGAAAAAATGTATATGAGGGAGCAAATGATGGGTCTGAGCAATTTGATATGAGAAATGCTCAGCCTACAGTTACCAACTTTGAGGATGAAGAGGAGAGGGCTGAAGCCAGAGAACACAGCTGTCTGTAGAAGCCAGAAAAGGCAAGAAAACTAATTCTTCTCTGGAGCCTCTAGAAAGGAACACAGCCTCACAGCACTTGGTTTGAGTTCAGTGACATACTTTCAGGCTCTTGACTTCCTGACCTGAAGATAATAAATGTGCCATAAACTTCAAGGTCATTTGCTACAGAAGCAATAGGGAAGACAGACTACAGTATTACATGTGCAAACTACGAATGACAGGTTCTCCAAGAGGCAAGGGGAAACAAAACTCAAAGTGTCCTTGCAGAAAGCAAAGAAGAGAAAGGTAAGAAGTTTAGGAAGTAGTGAGGAAAGGGCAGAAGCCAAGCAATTCATGAACATCAAATGAATTTCTACCTGCAATAAGAAATTGTAACAATGAAAGGGAATGCAGCACACAGTACTACTGTGGTTGGATGCACAACCTTCATATATTGGTTCTGGGGTGGCGCTACTGGCACCTACAAGGGCCTTTAGAAGGCAGACCTTGGCAAGGTCCTTAAATCAGAGGGAATGCTCACACAAAGGCTTATGTGGGCACAGCCTTTTCTTCTCTCCTTTGTCTGCTGGCTCACTAAGTCAGTAGCCTGCTCTGCAGCACACTCTCACCATGATGGCTTCCTCTTTCCAGAGAGTCATAGACAAGACGCCATTAGATCTTGAACTGAAACCTCTAGAACTCTAAACCAAACTAAACTTTTTCTCTTTATAAATTTATAAAACTAAAGCTGCTTAAATATAGAGAAGTGAGAAGAATCAGTGTGCCTGATTTCAAGACAATATGTGACTACAGTAATTAAGACTGTGTGGCAATGACAGAAGAACAGACACATAGGTTAAGGGAACAGAGCAAACAGTCTAGAAATACACCCATACAAATATATCTGCATGGTGGGAAAGCAACTTTTAGAGGAAAGATAGTACCAAGCAAATGGTACTAAAGCAAGTGGACATTCCTAGGCCAAAAAACAAACCTCAACCTAAGTCTCACACTTCATATAACAACTCAAAATGGGTTGTATATTCAACACATTCTTGCCAGCTTGAACCACTGATGGTACATGCATGACTGTCCCATGTATAACCATACCACTTGTACCATCAGTGGTGCAAGCCACCCGATGGGACAGTCATGCATGTATCACTGGCACTTCAAGCTGTCTGGCAGCAAGACATGAATTATAGCCCCTGTGTTAATCCATTAAATGTAAAATGCAACACTAAAATATTTTAGAAATAGAAGTATAAGACAAATCTTCAGGATCTAGAGTTAGGCAAAGTGTTCTTAGACTTGATGCCAAAAGTGTAATCCACAAAGAAAAAACTTGAACTTCATCAGAATGTAAAACTTCTGCTCTGAAAGGGTCTAATATCATCAAATGACAAGCTACGAATGGGAGGAAATATTTGCAAATCCCATATCCAACAAAGATATAGTATTTAGAATATATTATCTATACAGTCTACTCTCCAAACTCAATGACAATAAAGAAAAATCCAATTAGAAAACGAATAATAGGCAAAAAGAAACCTTTCATTTGAAGGATATACAGATGGCAAATAACATTTTAAAAATGGTAAAATTTGCCTTTATGGAAAAAAAACAAGTTACAATCAAATGAATTTAACACAAAACAGAATAGAACACAGAATCAGAACAGTCCCAATAAGAAGTAGTAGTGACCACAGGAAAACCTTTTGAGAAAAAATAAACTACATCACTCATGTATCGCTGGTAGGAATGTAAAATGACGCAGACACTCCACAAGAGTTTGGCAGTTTATTTATAAATGTATAATCATCATGTGACCCAGAAATTATGCTCAAAAAAACAAAAACATGTTCATATAAAACCTACACATGAATATTTATAGCAGTTTTATTAATAATATCCAAAAAACTGGAAACAATTCAAATATTCTTTAGGGGATCAACATTTTAACTACAGAACACTATTCAATAACAAAAAGCTACACTATTGATACATGCAATGACCTGGATGAATCTCCAAAGACTGAAAAACACCGAGTCCTCAAAATTACACACTTTCATTGCATTTACATAAATTCTTCATATTATAAAATTACGGTAAAAGAACAAATATGTGGTTGCTAGGGCTTAGGGAGGGGTAAGGGCAGGAAGGAGGTGAGCACATGAAGTCACTTTGCATTGTTTCTTACAACTCAGTGAATATTTACTTATCTCAAAATAAGAAAGAAGCTTAATCTTTAAAGATCAACTCAATATAAATGAATCATGAATTCAGCTACAGGAAAGGTCGGGGAGTGAATTTTTAGGGATTCATTGTATGTTTGCAGGACATAATCTGGGTGGCAAGACTATTCAGGAAAAAGTCAAACAAGTCCACCAGCAAGCACCCACTTGCTAACCATAATCGAAGGCTCCTAGAGTCCCATACTTCCTGGTAACAAACCTTCAGGTGGAAATGCCCTTTCAGGCAAAAATGGCTATTGTTATTACAGTTTTAAAAAATTATTTCTAAGTGGATTTCTCATTCTGATTCTTTCTAGCACACTGTGAGGCCCTCCCTGAATGAGGGCTGAGTGAACAGCGTCTTCCTGTCCATCAAGGATGCCAACTTGACCACAGATGCTCCCCTGCTGCTAGTATTTGAAAAGGAACTGGTAGGGGTTCTCAGTTAAACAGGGAGGGCCAGTGGGCATCTGTATTCAGTTTTCCTCTTTCCATCTCTTACTCTGTGGCTCTAGAGTGTCCCCAAAAGCCTCATATGTTTGGAGGTGGGGCTTTTGGAAGGTATTTGGATAATGGGGCACTATAGCTGACTTGTAATTAGGCCATAAGGCCTGGCTAAAGGAGCCACTGGGGGTGTGATCTGGAAAGATGTAGAATAAAACAAAACAATAAAATGAAAAAAAATAACGGGAATGATACTGGATTTCAAAAACAAGGCAATGTGAAATCAACCACAGTTACTGTAATACACACTGCTGTCCTCTAAATAGATGCTTAGACTTCCAGGCACAGGTGTGCAAAGTCAATCAAACAGCACAGGCACTAAGTTATTTCTTTACATCAGTTGTGATCATCTCAGAAACTTCAGGTGTGTGGCTTCTAATTTCCTCTAAGTCTCTCTCTTGGACTTGTTCTAGGTGACATATAAGCATGCAAAATTAATTAAACAATATAAGCACTAGTTGTTTCTTACTTTAGTTGCTATTATTTCAGAAAGTTCAGGTGTGTGAATTCTAATTTCTTTTGTGTTTATGCCTCCTGGACTTGTTCTGGGTGGGCTGGGGATCTGAGACTGCACCCTACTCCTTCTTCTTGACTTTTTTTTTTATTTTAAAGAGAGTAAAACAAAAGAGGGCAGAACAAAGCAGATCAGAACAGAACAACATAAGCAACACAGCACTTTACAATAAAACAACCGGACATTTACAGTAGCTATCAAAATACCTCTTTCTGAAATACTGTGATAGCTATTGTTAATGTCCGGTTGTCTTAATGTTAAGTATCGTGTTGCCTATGTTGTCCGGTTACGATCTGCTCTGTACTTACCTCTTTTGTCTTATTCTCTTTAAAATAAAATGGAAAAAAAATCTCTCTCTCTGCTATAGTTGAGCATCATTTCAAATACAATAATATGAAACATAAAAATAGTATAAAACCATTCAAAAGAATGAAAGAATTACAGGACATTGTGAACCAAATAACAGAGAATGATCAACGGCTAATATGATATCTCATTTTCAATAAAAAAATTTGTACTATCACATATATTAAGATCCCAATAAGACACAACATGATAGAACGGATGGTAACAGCAGAGTAGAAGCATGATAAGACTTCTAAGTAAGACGATATTAAATCAGCAATGGCTGCCGTAATGTTTTGTTTTCTTCAAAACCACTATTCATACCATCACACATAATAAAGTCAAACAAAACAGAATAAAACCATTCCAACTGATGAATGAAAGCATTATAAGGCTTCAAAGCAATGAAATGGAAAATCATGATTACCATAAAATCTTATATACTCTTACCAGCTCTCATATTAGGGAGACTATATGGTTTTTACACATGTGAGTTTGGTTTATTTCACTTATGAGTATGGTCTCAAGTTGTGTCCATTTATTTATAAATATCTCAATATGATCATTCTTTATAGCTGAGAAGTGCTTCATGGTATAAAAATGCCACAACTCCTTTATCCATTCCTCAGTTGATGGGCACTTAGGTTGTTTCCAAGATCTGGCTATTACAAATTGTGCTGCTATGAACATGAGTGCACATGTATCACTGTGGTATGATGTTTTCAGTTCTTCTGGGAATATGTGTAGAAGTGGAACAGCTGGGTCAAATGGGACTTCCAAACCCAGCTTTTTGAGCAATGTCCAGACTGAACTCCACAGTAGCTGCACCAGTCTACACTCCCACCAACAGTGCAGAAGAGTTCCTTTCCCCCCCTGCAGGCTCTCCAGAATTTGTTGTTGGTAGTTTTCTTTATTCTGTCCATTTTTTCTGGAGTGAGATGGAATCTCAGTGTGGTTTTAATTTGAATTTTTCTCATGACTAATGATGATGAACATTTTTTCATGTATTTATTTGCCATTTGTATTTCTTCAACTGAGAACTATGTATTCATTTCAGATGCCCATTTTTGGACTGGGTCTTTGAATTTCAAGGGTCTGATTTTTTTTTAATTCTTTATAGGTTTTAGACAGAAGTCCTTTGTCTGAGGGACAGTCCATGAAGATTTTTTCCCAATTTGTGGGTTTTCTTTTCACTCTGTTGGAAATCTCTTTTGACATGCAGAAACTCTTTAATAAGATATGGTCCCAGTTATTGATTCTGGGAAGTATTTCGCATGCGGTTTGATTCTTGTTCATTAATTCTGTACCTACCCCCTATATCTTTGAGATTTTTACCTACCTTGTCTCCCAACAGATTTAGTGTTTCTGTTTTAATATTTAGATCTTTGATCCACTTAGATTTTAGTTTAGTACATGGTGATAGGCATGGGTCTAGCTTTAGTCTTCTGCATATGGACAGCCAATTTTTCCAGCACCATTTGTTAAAGACACTGTCGTTCTTCCAGCGAGCATGTTTGGCCCCTTTATCAAAGATAAGGTTGTTGAGTGAGTCTGTGGTTGTGGTTATGCCTTCCAATGTATTCCATTGATCTTCAGGTCTGTTTTTATTCCAGTACCATGCTGATTTTTTTCCAGTAGCTTTGTAGTATAATTTCAAGTCAGGGATTGTGATGCCTCCTGCCTTGCCTTTGTTGCTTAGAATTGCCTTTGCTATTCTAGGTCTCTTCTGGTTCCAGATGAATTTTAGGAGTGATTTCTCTACATCTATGAGGTATGTTAGTGGTATTTTGATTGGGATTGCGTTGAATCTGTATAGTAATTTTGGGATAATGGCCATTTTCACGATGTTTCTTCTTCGTATCCATGAACAAGGGATGTCTTTCCATTTTCTGAGGTCCTCTTCAATTTCCTTTTTCAGGGTATTATAATTTTCCTTGTATAGCTCTTTTACTTCTTTCGTGAGATTAATCCCTAAGTATTTCATTTTTTGGATGCTAGTGTGAAGGGTGTGGCTTCTCTTATTTCTCTATGAGTAATTTTGTTGCTAGTGTATAGGAATGCTATTGATTTTTTGAGTATTGACTTTGTATCCAGCTACATTGCTGAATTTATTTATCTAGGAGTTTTTCAATGGAGTTTTGGGGGTCTTCTATATAGAGTATCATGTCATCTGCAAATAATGATAATTTATCTTCCTCTTTTCCTATCTTTACTGCTTTTATTTCTCTCTCTTGTCTAATTGTTCTGGCTAGTATTTCCAGTACTATGTTGAATAGGAGCAATGATAGGGGACATCCTTGTCTTGTGCCTGATTTTAAGGTACAGGTTTTCAGTTTTTGGCCATTTAATATGATGCTGGCTGTTGGTTTGTCATAGATGGCCTTTATCATATTGAGGTAAAGAGCATCTATTCCGATTCTCTATAAGGTTCTTATCATGAATGAGTGTTGGACCTTATCAAAAGCTTTTTCTGCATCTATATAGATCATGTGGTTCTTACTTTTGGCTCTATTGATATGGTGGATTACATTGATTGATTTACGTATGTGGAACCATCCCTACATTCCTGGGATGAATCCCACTTGGTCATGGTGTATAATCTTCTTGATGATTTGCTGCATCCTGTTTGCCAATATTTTATTCAGCATTTTTCCATCTATGTTCATTAGGGAGATTGACCTATAGTTCTCTTTTTTAGTTGGGTCTTTCTCAGGTTTTGTTACTAGAGTAATATTTGCTTCCAGGAATGACTTAGGAAGAATTGCTTCCATTTCAATTTCTTTGAAAACTTTGAGGAGTGTCTGAATTAAATCTTCTTTGTATTTCTTGTAGAATTCCACAGTGAATCCATCTGGGCCTGGGCTCTTCTTTTTTGATAAAGACTTAATTACATTTTCAGTTTCTTTAATAGAAATTGGGTTATTCAGCAGTTTTACGTCTTCCTGATCCAGCTTTGGTAGTTCATATGTATCTAGGAATGTGTCTATTTCTTCTGTGTTATCGAGCCTGAGAATAGAGGTTTTCGAAATAGGTGTTGATGGTCTTCTGTGTTTCTGCCAAGTCTGTAGTAATTTCACCTTTTTCATTCCTTTTTGCATGAATTTGAGTGTTTTCTTTCCTCTTTTTTTTAATAAGGTAGGCTAGGGGCTTATCAATTTTTTTTATTCTTTCAAAGAACCAACTCTTTGATTCATTGATTCTTTGAATTGTTTTCTTAGATTCTATTGCATTAATCTCTGCTCTGAGCTTTATAATTTCCTCCCTTCTTTTGGCTTTGGGCTTGGCTTGCTCTTCTTTTTCTAGATGTTTGAGTTGTAGCACCAGGTTGTTTATTTGTGTTCATTCTGTCTTCCTGATGTGGGAACTCAGTACATAAATTTTCCTCTGAGGACTGCTTTCATTGCATCCCACAAATTCCGGTAAGTTATGTTTGCATTTTCATTTGCTTTTAGATATTGTTTAATTTCTTCTTTAATTTCCTCCATGACCCACTGATTGCTCAAGAGTGTATTACTCAGTTTCCATGTGTTTGTGAGGTTTTTGCAGTTGTTTTTATTGTTAATTTCTAGTTTCATGGCACTATGATCCGATAACATACATGAGATAATTTCAGTTCTTTTGCATTTACTTAGATATGTTCTGTGGGCTAGTATATGGTCTATTTTAGAGAATTTCCCATGTACTGCTGAGAAGAATGTATATTCTGGTGTTGTTGGATGGAACACTATATACATCTATCAAGTCCATTTGTTCACAGGTATGATTCAGTTCTGTTATTTCTTTGCTGATTTTCTGTCTATTTGATCTGTCCCTTTATTTCAATGGCTTGTTAAAATCTCCTATTATAATTGTGTTATTACTTATTTGATTTTTCATTTCTGTTAATATTTGCTTTGTATAGCTTGGTGCTCTGGAATTTGGTGCATATATATTTAAGATTGTTATCTCTTCCTCTTAAAGTTTTCCCCTAACTAGTATGTAGTTACATTCTTTATCTCTTTGGATCATTCTTGGTTTGAAGTTCACACTGTCTGCAAACAGAATAGCTACTGGTGCTTTTTTTTTGGTTTCCTGTTGCATGAAGTATTGTTTTCCATCCTTTGACTTTCGGTCTATGGGTTTCCTTTAGGGTTAGATGGGTTTCTTGTAGACAGCATATGGTTGAATGTTGTTTCTTGATCCATTCTACCAGTCTGTTTCTTTTGATTTGTGAGTTGAGGCCATTTACATTAATGGTTATAACTGTCACATATTGGTTTATTGTTGACATGTTATCTTTCTGCTGTCGTATCTTTACCTTTCCATTGTGTTTAATTGTCTGCCTTGCTTGGTGGTTTTATCCTATGTGTATCTAGAATATCTTTCAGTATTCTTCGTAGGGTTGGTTTTGTGGTCATGAAGTTTTTCAGCTGTTCTTTGTCATAGAAGTATCTTATTTCTCCATCCATTTCGAAGGACAGTTTTGCAGGGTATGTCAGTCTGGGTTGGATGTGGTATTCCTTTAGGATCTGAAATACTTTATTCCATGTTCTTCTTGACTTCATTGTTTGTGTTGAGAAGTCTGGTGTGATTCTGATAGGTTTTCCTTTATAGGTGATCTCTCTCTCTTTTTTTTTCTAATAGCTTTTAGTATTCTGTTCTTATGGTGGATTTCTGGGATGGTGATTATTATATGTCTGGGTATAGTTTTATTTTGGTTATGGCTATTTGGAGTTCTATATGCTTCACTAATCCAAATGTCAGTTTCCATTCTCATGTTTGGGAAGTTTTCAGCTATTACTTCTGTAAATATGCTCTTGATATCATTTGGGCTGTCCCCTTCTTTTTCATTTATCCCTATTAATCTTATGTTATTTTTCTTTGCATCATCTTGCAGCTGTTGAATTGTTATTTCCTGATTCTTTGTTATTTTTAAAAGATCTTTCTTTTCCTGTTCACTAGCTGCAATCTTGTCTTCGAGGTCTCAAATTCTATCTTCACTTTCATTGAGGCGGTTTTGACAGCTTTCAATAGAATTTTTGATTTCCTGTATACCTCTTTGAATCTGCTTCATGTATTCTGTTTGTTTCTTATAGTGTTAATTCAGGGATTCTATGTGTTTGCTTTGTTTCTGTAATATTTTAGCTGTGTCTTCACTAGATATGTTTACTATTTCTTGCACACTTTTATCATTTCTTCTTTTACCTGGGCAATTATTTGTGATTGGAATTTCTCCATAGCTTCCCCTAGTTGCTTCTTTATTTCAGTTGATATTATTTCAGTCATTTCAGGTGTATGGCTTCTATTTTCTTCTATGTACATGGCTCCTAGGCTTTCTTGAGATGGGCTGGAGATTTGAGCCTGCCTTTTAGTCTTTCCTTTTGTCATTTTCCTTTATTTCCTTGGTTTGAGTGGTGTTCCAAAGCTTCTTCTGGGTGTGTGGTGAATCACCTTCTGCACTCTCAGCTCCTGGAGCAGTTCGAGCTCCCCTGTAGGCTCTTGGCTCCCTAAATTGAGAGGCGGAAGCTGGGTGTGGCAAACTGGGGCCGGCAGGACCCCCAGGGCACAATCCCCTGTCCCAAGGTGGTATATATGAACTCAACCGCTTGGAATGCTGGTCTTAATCTCTCCCCAGGCCAGCCCAAACAGAAGGAGAGTCCTCCTGTGCGGTCTCTGCCTTCTGAACTGAAAGAAGGCCGCTGGGCATGGTAGACTGAGTCCCTGGAATCTGCTGAGCCCAGTCCAGCGTCCCCCATAGCTCCCCAGAAACTGCAATGCTGGGAGCGCAGGTCTCCAACTCTACCTGGGGCCCCGGGACTCTGCTCGCACATTCCCAACTCCTCTGCAGGCTCAGGACTCATCTATTTTGTTACATGTGCTAGAATCTCCTTTTAAGGATAAATAATATTCCATATGTGTATTCTATAAATATATATAAACAAGCCCTGGAATCTTCTGGGCCCAGTCCAGCATCCCCCCGTAGCTCCCCAGAAACTCAAATGCCGGGAGCATAGGTCTCCAACTGACTCCGGGGCACCGGGACTCACCTCGGGCAATCCCCACTCCCCTGAAGATTCTTGGCTCCCTTAATTGAGAGGTGGAAGCTGGGCATGGAGAACTGGTTCTGGCAGAACCCCCGGGCACAATCCCCTGTCCTAGGGGGGTGGATATGAACTCAACCCCGGTAGTGCTGGTCTTAAGCACTCTCTTCTTAACATTTTTCTGTGTTCTCCAAATCAGCTAGTTGCTGAGTGCCAGGTGTTTCCTGCAGTGGCTGCCCACCCTGTGGTGCAGGGGTTTGTGCTAAACACCTGGGTTCCTCCAATCCAAAGTTCCTGGGGTAGCGGAAAGGTGTGGGCTGGCTGCTCCTCGATGTTCTCCCAATGGCAGTGTAACCCCAGAGATGTGGCCTCCTCTCCTCCAGGGCCCAGCAGCTGGCTCACCAGGGGACTATCTGTTTCTAATGAATTGACGATTACATTTCCAAAGTTGTGAAATGGTCAACAGACCACAGAAAGATACTTTAGGCTCCTACTTGAAATGGAAAGACGCATTCTTAGCCCTAGCCCCTCCTTTCTCACTGCTTACTGGCCGTCATGGGTTGAATACCTTCTCCTCTGCCATCCTGCTCCTGTCTTTGAGCCAACTAATTATAGACTGAAACTGTGATCCAAAACAATCCTTTTCTCCTTTAAACTGTGAGTGACAAGTATTTTGTCCCAGTGATGAGGAAGTAACTAACACAGATTTTTGGTACTGAAGAAGTAAAGTCATTACTATGACTCTACCTGACCATGTGGCTTAGAATCTTTTAGAACTGATGTCTCGGAGGAGTTTGGGAAGATTTCAAGAAACTACTTTAAAAAGTCCTGGAATATTGTAAGCTGAGCCTGACAGGAGAATCTGGTCAAAGCTCAGAAGACTAGAATCCTGGTAGGAATGCAAACAGTACGAGTCAAGCTCAGGCGGTGTCATTTGGAACACAGACATCACCGGTAGTTGTTCCAGAAGCCACGCGTACTACATCATGATATTGTCCATGACCTGAGACGTTGTGGGTGACTAAGATTAAGGATAGTGACGTAATAAATCTGGCCAAGAGCTCACCGCCCTGGTAAGAGGCTGTGGCCTGGCAAGCTTCAACTGCCCCAGGGTGAGAACCACCAGCATCTCCTGAGATCTGCGCCATAATGGAACATAGCATGCTGGGAAACCAAGCAACCAGCTCCACGCCCTGCTAAGCGGCTGTGAGCCTACTGGCAACGCAGGCTAAGAATCAAACATCCCCCACCCCCGTTAGCAAGTGGGAGCCAGAGATCTGAGCATCTCTTGGGAGGTTGACCATATGCAACATAGCAAATAAGGGAGATTTCCTTTTACCATCTCTTTGTAGGCAAATATTTTTATCACTGTTTTGCTTTGTTCTGATTAATGGTATTGCTCTATTCAATACTGTGTTTTGATAAGCTCTATAATGTTCTGTATTTCCTTTGATTTTGCTATACCTGATTGAAAGAACAACTACTGCAAAGATACTACACTTGATCTTAGCCAAAAGACCGAGAAGCGATAACTACTGCAAAGATAACGAGATATACTATGGTACCTATTACTGTTATCCCAGTAACATGCTGTGAAGTTCTATACCAATTTCACTACACTGTGTCAATTGGCTTTGTTCCGTCTTGTTCTGTTGTATTTTACTACCTTCAAAATAATAAAAAAATTTAAAAAAATAAATAAATCTGGCTTGAGAAAAATTCAGCACAGTCCAATATTCAGAAAGTGCCATGGGTATTGCTAGCTACTTTTAGCCAGATCTACAGGAACAAAAAGCAAGTGTGAAAGTTTTCAGGTTCAGCAGAAATGAAGAACCCACAAAGTTGGTTGCTAAAAAGATTAGCATTAAAAAGAAGCCAAGGGTATGGAGGTACACACCTATAATTCCAGCACTTGGGAGGCTAAGGCAGGAGGATTGCTTTGCATTCCAGTTCAAGGCCAGCCTAGGCTATGTAGTGTGCTCAAGATCGGCCTGGACCACAAAGCAAGACCCTGTTTCAAAAAAAAAAGATGAAGAAGACGAAGACAAAAATGAAGAAGTAGTCAAATGCTTTCCATCAGGACCATAGGAAAGATGGCTTCAAGATATCTCAGGAATCAACAAGACCACCTTCTCTAGACTTAATGATGCAAAACTGTAAAGCTTTCATTTGACAACAGAGCTCCTATGCCCACTGTTCAACAAAAGCTACACAGGGAACTAGTACCACAGGATTCACTTAATCATGTCAGCCACCCAGGCATACAACACTGCAGCCATGCTCCAAGGGAGCCTGGTTACTGCTCCAGCTGGTGCCAGACATTAGCATCATCCACATGGTGCTGGTTTTACAGGCAATTTGAATGCAAGAGTTATGGGGTGATGGAGGCTTCCACCCAGGTTTCCAAAGAAGGCCTGGAAAGCCAGGCAGTGTGCATCCAAGAAAGCAGTCCATGGCTGTGAAAATAACGCTGAAAGTGCAGTGGAAGTTGGAGAAACCAGGAGTGTGAAACTTCTGCTGAGGAAGTTATAGGAAATGAGTAAGGTCACCCCAAAAGAGAAGCCTAAAGAACTGTAACCAGCAACAGTGCAGAGGCAGGGATGCCCAAGCCCTTAAGGTTTATGTCTTACCACAGCTTGTCCTGGGTGCTGGACACTGAGCTGCAGGATTTAACGTTTTCCCTGCTAGGTTTCTGTCTTGCTTTTGTCGCATTCCTTTCTATCCTCCTGTATCTCCCTTTGGGGATGGGGAGGTTCATCCTGTGCCACTGTATGCTGAATATAACTTTCTAGTTGATATTTTATATGGGTTCACAGCTAGGAGTTTGCCTTGAGTTTCAGAGATTTTGGACTTTTCAGTAATGCTAGAACTGTTAAGATTTTGGTGACCCCAAGAGACTACTAAATGCATTTTACATAAAGAGGTAGGAATGAGCCTTGTGGGGGATCAGGGGTAGAGTGTTATGTTTTGGGTCTTAAATGTCCCCCCAAAACCTCATGTGTTCAGGGGTACAGATTTTGGAAGGTGACTGGATTAGTGGATGCTACAGCTGGCTTGCTGTTAGGAGATGGGGCTTGTTTGGAGGTGGGTCATGGTGGGGCATGCCCTATATTCTTGTCTCTGCTTCCTATCAGACATGAGTTTAGCACATTTTTCTCTACCATGCCCCCATGCCACCTGTTTGTGCCTTAGAGCTGGGCAACCATGGAATAAAACCGTTAAGCCAAAATAAACCCCTACTCTTTTAAGTTATAGAGGTGTCAGGTATTCTGTTCTAATGATGAGAAAGTGACTAAGACATCTCCTTCTTATATTTAAAGGATTCAGCCTCTTATATGTAAAGTAAACTACAGGAAACTGGCATTCTAAAGATAGATTTTGATACTAGGACATTTGATCAGCTAAAGTGGCATACTCTCCACTCTCCTAAGCATTGTAAGAGGTTGAGGCAGGAGGATTATGAGTTCAAAGTCAGCCTGCGCAACTTAGTAACTTAGGGACACACTGTATCAAAATAAAAAATTTAAAAAGGGTTGAGGAAAAGGCTATCAGTGACTACCATAAGATCAAGACTTTAGAGTCTGACTTAAGATACCATATAGTTCATTCTGATAAACTCTTGACAGTTATCAGAATACTATGGAAAATAGAAATAAGATGAAAATTCTGCAGAACAAGTGCTTTATTACAGAAAATCAATATCCTTCAGGAAAACTCTCTGACCAAAACAGTGTTTTCTATTCAGTTTACTATCTTGTTCTAGTAGTCTTCTTCCTAGCATATTAACAAATGACTAATTGGATTGGTCAGAACAATTCCCATGAGACTGGCCACCTTCATCCTCAGTTATAAGTGTAGTAATGGGTTCAGACTAGGAAGTAAGCAGCAGCACTGTGATGAGCCCCTAAGACAACTACCTTGCAGAGCAAAAGATTTGTCAGGGTCTTTCAGTGTGTATTATCATCTGGGAAGGGGTCAGTATCCTTCAAAAGGAGGCAATCTCTGGGTACAGAGCCAAAACCAATGGGAAACAGGCTTTGACTCACAAGTGCACACCCTGTGTTAGATGCTTAGTGATATCTCTGAATCTCTGCAGAGTATGAGTTTCTCTCATTGTGGAGCCAGGGTCCCCACAGAGAATGAGCTGGTCTAGCGTCCAGGTAACCACAGTACAATGCTCTCCTTCACCTCTTTTCTACCCCTATTGGTATGAGCATGTGCTTCTAGTTTCTTCCTCTGGCCAGTCTTTAACTGGAAGCTTCTAGAGGCAAAGCTCTAGTAGCCCTTTGGGATGCACTTCCTAAGAATAGGCTAGTATCTGTCCTATCACCTAAACCAGACTGGGAGTTCCCCAGAATGATGTCATCATTTCAGTCTTCCTCAGCCTGCCCAGGTAACATCCAATGCCAGGCTGTGCCCACAGGAAGTGTTCTTTACAGGCCTTTATTGATGAAGCCAAAAATGGGCATCTTCAACACTGATTATGGAAGAAATAAAGTTAGGGTTTTTTCCTCAATGAAGAGTAGGAAAATCTGACTAATCAATGACCTTTCTCTAGTACATTTACTTCCAAAGTCCTCAATTTACTGCATTATTAATCCTTAGAATCATCCTTTGAGGGAAGTTCTATAGATGGGCAAATGGAGGCCCAGTGCAATGGAGGTAAAGTGATTCATGCTGGATCACGCAGGGGATGAGTAAGCAGAAAAGCTTAGAGCTCAGGATTGTGAGTCTCACCACAGGCTACCTTTCACAGCACACTAACATTCATCATCACTACTCACACACCTTTGTGAGTTAGTCTAGTGTTTTGCTTATTTTACAGATTGAGAAAATGGCCTTGGGAGTTAAATTATTTGCTCATAGCCACACTGCAGTTTACAAATAGGACCTTAAGCCCATATCTAGGTTACTAATTTAATGCTTTTCTTCCATTGTATAGACATTCCTCGTTTAATGACTGAGTTCCCTTCCTGTGATGAGGTTGTTAAACTGTAAAGGAAATTTTAAAACTTATAACCTGACAGTACATTAATGGCAGGAAAAAGCAGGCACAGCCCATTTAGACGCAGCTAGTCTTGAGATCCCCCCCCCATGCCAGCTGCAACTTGTAAGACAGACACAACTCAGCCAGAAAGTACATCTTGTTGTGCTAACTTGCTTCAAGGACAGACTGGCTCAATTAAAGCTAATGACTGATTCTACTCACTTACTCAAGCCCCTGACCTTCCTGCTCTATGATAAGAAACCCCCTTCAGCCCAGAACAAGTCTGCTTAACAACATATGATCCAGACTATGTAACCAATTATAAAATAACCTGCTATCAGCCTTTTGTACTTCCTGCCTAAAACATATGTCAGTGTCTGTTTAACCCCAAGGTGGGGATGGTGACTTGGAACTCAGTGTCCCCCAGTCTGCTAGTCTAATAAAGGATTACCTTCCAACTCCTTCATGCCTATGCGTCTTCCATCAGTCCTGGATTTTTCCACAACAGAATGAGTTTATCCCCAAATGAGGAATTGTATATTGTATGTACATTACAATATTTAGAACAGAAAATACAAAGAATACAAAGAAATGGTCAAAGGAAACCCCAACTTGATGACTTTACTATTATTTGCATAACTGTTACATGCAGTATATGACATACAACAACATAAAACTACAGTGCCTAACAGTACAATACAGCATGGTACAAGTAGCAAAAATTACAGTACTGCATAAACAAGGTGTCTTATACAGAAAAAAAAAAGACAATGAGACTCTATAAACAAGATGTGCAGAAGTGCAAAAAAAAAAAAAATGGGCCATAAGCCAGAGCACCAAGCTGTCAGTGTGAAGAACACACATTTGTTGTTCATCCAGACAGCCATTAAACCTGGTATGTTATTAAATGAGCAACATCTGCATACCAGTTCCTCCTAGACAACTGCTTATCTACAAAACCTGTAAATGACACAACACACCATCTGGGCATCTGAAATAGTGCCTGATCGAAGGCACTACTGCAGACCTTCTCCAGGATTTCTCAATTTAAATCCTGAAAGGGCACACTGGCGAGAGCTCATGCTTACCCTGATCTGACTCTCCTTCACAGAGGCAATTTATAGATTGTGTCTGAAGTTTTCTGAATCAAGTGGATGTCATCATGCAAAATAATTTTGATTGAGATGGATGACAGACCATAATGTTTTATTCTAAATTTTTAAGTCCTATTTTCTGTGGTTATTTAAATTCATATTTTTGCTTCATGCCCAGGAAGTCTCCCAGAAAGCAGCATCTCAGGCTGTCCGTTTGGGACCCGAAACTCCCGGACCGTACAGTGGCCAGAGCTGTTTGGATTGAAAGTCTGCGCAGACCTGCATCTCAGCGCGACTCTTTGGGACTGGTAAGCACGCCCTTCATCCGCAGGGAACTGCCTGGAGATCGGCATCTGGGCCAGGTGTGTTTGGGCCCGTAGCCCCGCCCTTCACGCCCAGGAAGTCTCCCAGAAAGCAGCATCTCAGGCTGTCTCTTTGGGACCTGAAACTCCCGGACCTTAGAGTGGCCTGAGCTGTTTGGATGCCAAGTCTGCACAGACCTGCATTTCGGCCTGTCTCTTTGGGACCCGAAACTCTCGGACCCGCAGAGTGGCCCGGGCTGTTTGGATTGGGAATATTGTGGAGACTGGCATCTTGGCCAGGTCTGTTTGGGATCGGGGACTTTTCAGAAACCAACATTCTGGCCTGACTCTTTGGGACCTGTAGG